>CM059447.1:6426660-6725725 GCA_030390025.1 Squalus acanthias | reverse complement strand
CCCCCCCCCCCCCCCCCCAGCTGCCCCATTACCCACCCCCCCATCTCTCCCCCCCCCCCGCCCCATCTTCCCCATCGCAGAGGGTTCCCATCCCTCCAGGATTGCCCTGGAGTCTTCAGGCTTGGTGATCTGGGTGCTTGAAAAAAAGAAAGATTTGCATTTCTATACCGCCTTTCACGACCACCGGACGTCCCAAAGCACTTTACAGCCAATGAAGTACCTTTTGGCTTTTTGGGGTGTAGTCACTGTTGTAATGTAGGAAACGCGGCAGCCAATTTGCACACCGCAAGCTCCCACAAACAGCAATGAGATAATGACTAGATAATTTTTTTTAGTGATGTTGGTTGAGGGATAAATATTGACCAGGACACCAGGGATAACTCCCCTGCTCTTCTTCGAAATAGTGCCATGGGATCTTTTACGTCCTCCTGAGAGCAGGTTAACGTCTCATCTGAAAGACGGCACCTCTGACCGTGCAGCATTCCCTCAGCATTGCACTGGAGTGTCAGCCTAGATTTTTGTGCTCCAGTCTCTGGAGAGGGACTTGAACCCACAACCTTCTGACTCGGAGGCGAGGGTGCTACCAACCGAGCCACAGCTAACACTGCTGCGAGCAACACAGGAGGAAAAAAAACCAGAAACACACACACAACCTATGCTTTTTTCCTGTTTTCTTCGCACACTTTTGTTTATTAGGGGAGGAGGGGTTGAGATGAGAGCTCAAGTGATGGAACATGTCCAGCCAGAGGTGGCAACCCTAGCTTAAAGGCATGTTTCTTAGTTTAATGTCTTTTTATTCAGAGCTCGTTGTAAATATACCCAAAGCAGCAGTTTCATTAAGCTACCGGACCCTGTATTTGGTGAGGTCCTTGTGATTTTTGTTCCCATTCATGCATTGATTCCAACAATTGCAAGATGGATAGGGACACATTCCACTTCGCATTTACTCAGAACTGAATCAGTTTCATTATTCAACGCACCTTTACACTCTGCAATGATCTATTATCTCTTTGCTGTTGTTGAATGACTGGACTTTGAATGTATCAAGATTAGAAAAATTAACTCTCAAGTTTCTATGCAAGAATTGTTGTGCCAGGTATACCTACTGGGGATACAAAGGAAAAAAAATATAAATGCTGGAAATCTGAAGTACAAACAGAAAATGTTGGATCTTTTGCCTGATGAGCAGTTGCTTGCTTCCAGTAGGGATGCCTCCCACTTACCTAGCCCTACATAACTTGAATTCATGTTGGCAAAAGGTAAGCCTTGGGGATCCCAAGTGTGCTCAGCACAGAGGACTGGTAAGCTTCCTATTGCTTGTCCATTTAAAACCAATTCTCTGTTGGGGTATTAACTGAGTGGGAAGAATCTAAGCTTCCAGATCCCATCAGTGAGTCAAACTAACTTTTGAATCATCGTCAATGAATGTACCTGGCTCAAGTATCAATTACTGATTCTGTCTCAGAGGATTGACTTGGTTCCAACCTCCCATTGCCATCTTGGAGCAAATTTTACCCCAAAAGTCTGTCAGCATGTAAAAAAAGTAGAAAAATAGGTTAACATTTTGGTATATTCCTTCCAACCCTACTCCTTCTGCATCTACTCCCAAGTCACTTGCTATTGCATTTTCAAGCTACCAACTTTAAAAACAAATCATTCCTGGGATGTGGGCATCACTGGCAAGGCCAGCATTAATTGCCCATCCCTAATTGCCCTTGAGAAGGTGGTGGGTGAGCCTGCCTTCTTGAACCGCTGCAGTCCATGTGGTGAAGGTGCTCCCACAGTGCTGTTAGGGAGGGAGTTCCAGGATTTTGATCCAGCGATGATGGACGACGATCTATTTCCAAGTCAGCATGGTGTGTAACTTGGAGGGGAACTTGCAGGTGATGGTGTTCCCATGCGCCTGCTACCCTTGTCCTTCTAAGTGGTAGGGGTTGTGGGTTTGGGAGGTGCTGCCGAAGAAGCCTTGGCGAGTTGCTGCAGTGCATCTTGTAGATGGTCCACCCTGAGACACGGTGCGCCGGTGGTGGAGGGAGTGAACGTTTAAGGTGGTGGATGAGGTGCCAATCAAGCGGGCTGCTTTGTCCTGGATGGTGTCAGGCTTCTTGAGTGTTGTTGGAGCTGCACTCATCCAGGCAAGTGGAGAGTATTCCATCACACTCCTGACTTGTGCCTTGTAGATGGTGGAAAGGCTTTGGGGAGTCAGAAGGTGAGACACTCGCTGCAGAATACATTATTGATGTGGCTGGTCCAGTTAAGTTTTTGGTCAATGGTGACCCCCCCAGGATGTAGATGTGGGGGGATGGTAATGCCGTTGAATGTCAAGGAGCGGTGGTTAGGTTCTCGCTTGTTTGAGATAGTCATTGCCTGGCACTTGTGTGGCGCGAATATTATTTGCCACTTATCAGCCCAAGCCTGAATGTCGTCTAGGTCTTGGTGTATGCGGGCATGGACTGCTACATTATCTGAGGAGTTGCAAATGGAACTGAACACTGTGCAATCATCAGCAAACATCCCCAGTTCTGACCTTATGATGGAGCGAAGGTCATTGAAGAAGCAGCTGAAGATGGTTGGGCCTAGGACACTGCCCTGAGGAACTCCTGCAGTGATGTCCTGGGGCTGAAATGATTGACCTCCAACACCCACAACCATCTTCCTTTGTGCTAGGTATGACTCCAGCCAGTGGAGAGTTTTCCCCTGATTCCCATTGACATCATTTCTATTAGGGCTCCTTGATGCCACACGCGGTCAAATGCTGCCTTGATGTCAAGGGCAGTCACTCTCACCTCACCTGGAATTCAGCTCTTTTGTCCATGTTTGGACCAAGGCTGTAATGAGGTCTGGAGTTGAATGGCCCTGGCGGAACCCAAACTGAGCATCGGTAAGCAGGTTATTGGTGAGTGAGTGCCGCTTGATAGCACTGTCAGTGACACCTTCCATCACTTTGCTGATGATTGAGAGTAGACTGATGGGACTGTAATTGGCCGGATTGGATTTGTCCTGCTTTTTGTGGACAGGACAAACCTGGGCAGTTTTCCACATTGTCGGGTAGATGCCCGTGTTCTAGCTATACTGGAACAGCTTGGCTAGAGGAGCACAAGTCTTCAGCACGACAGGCGGGATGTTGTAGGGGCTCATAGCCTTTGCTGTATCCAGTGCGTTCAGCCGTTTCTTGCTTTCATGTGGAGTGAATCAAATTGGCTGAAGACTGGCTTCTGTGATGGTGGATCCTCAGGAGGAGGCCGAAATGGATCAGCCACTCGGCACTTCTGGCTGAAGATGGTTGCAAACGCTTCAGCCTTGTCTTTTGCACTCGTGTGCTGGGCTCCGCCATCATTCAGGATGGGGATATTAATGGAGCCTCCTCCTCCGTTAGTTGTTTAATTGTCCACCACCATTCATGACGGAATGTGGCAGGACTGCAGAGCTTTGACCTGATCCGTTGATTCTGGATCACTTAGCTCTGTCTGGAGCATGCTGCTTCCGCCGTTTAGCATGCATGTAGTTCTGTGTTGCAGCTTCCCCAGGTTGGCACCTAATTCTGCACTCCTCATTGAACCAGGGTTGGTCCCCTGGCTTGATGGTAATGGTAGAGTGAAGGATGTGCCTGGTCATGAGGTTACAGATTGTGGTGGAATACAATTCTGCAGCTGCTGATGGCCCAAAGCGCCTCATGGATGCCCAGTTTTGAGCTGCTAGATGTATTCTGAATCTATCCCATTTAGCACGATGGAGGGTGTCCTCAGTGTGATGACGGGACTTCGTCTCCACAAGGACTGTGCGGTGGTCACTCCTACCAATGATGTCATGGACAGAAACATCTGTGACAGGTAGATTGGTGAGGACGAGGTCAAGTAGGTTTTTCCCTCATTGGTTCTCTCACCACCTGCCGCAGGCCCAGTCTGGCAGCTATCTCCTTCAGGACTCGGCCAGCTCAGTCAGTAGTGGTGCTACCGAGCCAATCTGGGTGACGGACATTGAAGTCCCCCACCCAGAGTACATTCTGTGCCCTTGCTGCCCTCAGTGCTTCTTCCAAGTGGTGTTCAACATGGAGGAGTACTGATTCATCAGCTGACGGAGGGCGGCAGGTGGTAATTAGTAGGAGGTTTCCTTGCCCATGCTTGAGCTGAAGCCATGAGACTTCATTGGGTCTGGAGTCAATGTTGAGGACTCCCAGGGCCACTCCCTCCTGACTGTATACCACTGTTCCCGCACTTCTGGTGGGTCTGTCCTGCCGGTGGAGCAGGACATATCCAGGGATGGTGATGGAGGAGTTTGGGACATTGGCTGAAAGGTATGATTCTGTAAGTATGACTATGTCGGGCTGTTTCTTGACTAGTCTGTGGGACAGCTCTCCCAATTTTGGCACAAGTTCCCAGATGTTAGTGAGGAGGACTTTGCAGGCCGCCTGCACTGGGTGTGCCGTTGTTGTGTCCGAAGCCAGTGTCGAGGTTGATGCCGGGTGGTCTGTCCGGTTTTATTCTTACTGTTTTTTGTAGCGGTTTGTTACAACTGAGTGGCTTGCTAGGCCATTTCAGAGGGCAGTTAAGAGTCAACCACATCGCTGTGGGTCAGGAGGCACATATAGGCCAGACCAGGTAAGGACGGCAGATTTCCTTCCCTAAAGGACATTAGTGAACCAGATGGGTTTTTACGACAATCTGATAGTTTCATGATTACCATTACTGATGCTAATTTTTTATTCCAGATTTATTTAATTAACTGAATTTAAATTCCCCAGCTGCCATGGTGGGATTTGAACTCACTTCTCTGGATTATTAGTCTAGCCTAGCGTTTGGCCTTCCATTCACCACAATACTTCTGTAGCTGTCGATCTGCTCACCCAATCCCTTGTAGCCCTTGTTCCTTGTCCCCAGTAATATCTTTTAATCTCTCCCGCCCTAATTGTTTCCCATGGTACGTCCCTCATCTTTTCTTCCAGTCTAAGGGTTGTAGGCAAGCGTATCTGGCACACAACGGGTTTAAGCCAACCATCACCAGATCTGGCTGGACATTAAGCACTATCAGGCCTTGCTCTCCCCTGTCAAAATTGACCACTATTCCAGGATCATCTTGGAGAGTAAGGATATCCCCTGGCTTCTTTTCTGCACTACCAATCATCTCCTTAAACTGCTCTTCCTGTACCTTCCACCCTCGCCTCCAACAACGTGCGAGAAGCTCACGGACTTCTTTGTCACTAAGATTGAGACCATATGTTTAGCTGCCTCTGCTGATTCTCCCCTTTCCCCTTGCCCACCAAGCCAAAATTCCCTTGTCTTGCCCTGAACCCCCATATTTCTCTTGCTCTCTCCACGCTCATCTTGTAAATGAGACCCACTTCCTGCTCCCTTGACCCTATTCCCACTAAACTGGTGTCCACCCAACTTCCCTTCCTCATCCCCATGCTAGCTGACATTATAAATGGTTTCCTTTTCTTGGGCACTGTTCCCCCTTTTGAAAACCACCGTAATCGCCCTTTCTCCTTATCTGAAGACATTGGGTCAACTGCCACGTGTACGTTGATGATGCACAGCTCTAACTCTCCACCACCTTTCTCGCCCCCTCCACTGCCTCTGTGTTCTCAGACTGCTTGTCTGACATCCTGTCCTGGATGAGCCGCAGTTTCCTCTAGTTGTGCATTGGGAAGACCGCAGCCATTGTCTTCGGCCCCCACTGTAAACTCCATACCTTTGTCATTGATTCCATCCCCCTCCCTGTCACTGGCAGAAGATGAAGCCATTGCTAGAAATGCTCTGCCTATGAATGGATAGGTAAGATTAGAACCAAAGAAGGGCAGTCCCACTGAGCTGGACAACAGAGGGGAAAGTGTGGCGCTGGATTTGGGGGACAAGGGGAAAATGCATCACGGTCATAGTCACAGAATATGTCACATGTCTTTGTGAACCAGACTGTGCACAACTTTCATTTCCTGCTTTTTTCCAGTTCTGACGAAAGGTCTTCGACCTGAAACGTTAACTCTGTTTCTCTCTCCACGGATGCTGCCTGGCCTGCTGAGTTTTTCCAGCGTTTTCTGTTGTTATTGTGCACAACTTCGGCTTATTCAACCCCGAGCTGAGCTTCTGAACCCATGTGCTCTCTCTCACAAAGGCCGCCTACTTCCACCTCTAACATTGCCCGCCTCAGACCATCTGTTGAAACATCCCATCAATGCCGCTGCCACCTCCAGATTCTGCTATTCCTATGCCGTCCTGGCTGGCATCCCATCTTCCGTATACTGTAAACTTCGCTTTTGGCTCATCCAAAACTCGGCTGCCCGTATTGTAATCTGCACCAAGTCCCCTCTGTCCTTGCTGACCTACATTGGCTTCCGGTCCCCCAAAGCTTCCAGTTTAAAATGATCATATTTGTGTTTAAGCCTCTTAATTTTTAAATTCTTTTTATTATATCAAATTTATGCTCTCATTAGCATCTCATCAACAACAACTTGCATTTATATAGCACCTTTAACATAGTAAAACATCCCAAGGTGCTTCACTGGAGAGTTATCAAACAAAATTTGACACCGAGCCACATAAAGAATGTTAGAAAAGATTTCTTCACGCACAGATCGGTTAGCACTTGGAATTCTCTGCCACAAACCATTGTTGAAGCAAAGTCCATAAATTATTTTAAATGATAATTAGTTTCTTGAAGAAGATAAATATATGGAGCAGGAAAGAGATTAGACCAAGTGGAGAAAGCAAATGCAGACATTGTAAATGGTTTCCTCTTCTTCGGCACTGTTCATTTACAAATTACCTATTTTGGTGTGGTAACATTTTATGATTTGTAAAATAGCTCACACTTTTAAACTAAGAGGATTGAGGCATGACAAGTCTGTAAAACGTGTTTTCTGATCGGATCTGCCTTCACCTGCGCAACGTTTGTTTTGAGGGCAGTAAGATTCCCCTTTCCCCTGTACTGGTCTTGTTAACCATGTGGGTTAGTGATCTGAATCCAGGCCTCTGGCAGTCCTGCTTTTCAGCTGAGTGCTGTACTTTTTCTTCACCATGTGAGGAGATTAAAGCTCTGTCCATCCATTCTGTGCTATTGTGTGTTGGTGCTATAATATGCTGTGATGCAGTGTTGCTGAACAGGTTAATTGTTTTTATTTATACTTCCTAAAGTGTTAGTTGTGCTGCACTGTATGTGTCCTCTGTAAAAGTTCTGCAGGCCCATAGTGTATTTGCCAAAAATTGATTCTGTTTCCTGAGTTGGGAGTTTTAACTTGTATATTGTATTGCTAGAAACAGTATGTAAAGGGTTAATACCCAATGTCACACAAGGTATCTTTCAACAGAAAGGCCATCACCTCAGACCAGATACTTTTGACTGAAAGGGTTCTACAAGGTATGAGCTTCTACGACCAATGCAATGGGTTGTCTGAGGTGTTCACTTTGAATCAGCCAGAGCCATTACATTCAATCACAAACACAGATTGTCTATTCAATGTTGATGAATGGCTGCTTGATCTAAAAAAAAAGACTTGCATTTCTATAGCGCCTTTCACGACCACCAGAGGTCCTAAAGCACTTTTCAGCCAATGAAGTACTTTTGAAGTGTAGTCACTGTTGTAATGTAGGAAACGTGGCAGCCAATTTGCGCACAGCAAGCTCCCACAAACAGCAATGTGATTATGACCAGATAATCTGTTTTAGTGATGTTGGTTGAGGGATAAATATTGGCCAAGACACGGGGATAACTTCCCTGCTCTTCTTCAAAATAGCGCCATGGGAGCTTTTACATCCACCTGAGGGAGCAGACAGGGCCTCGGTTTAACGTCTCATCCGAAAGACGGCACCTGCGACAGTGCAGCACTCCCTCAGTACTGCACTGGAGTGTCAGCCTAGATTTTCGTGCTCAAGTCTCTGGAGTGGGGCTTGAACCCACAACCTTCTGACTCAGAGGCAAGGGTGCTACCCACTGAGCTAGAGCTGAGCAATGTAATTGAGATGCAGTCGTTTACTGCCATTTGTTCCATCTAACTGTATGGCTGGTGTCATGCCACTTTGACACAAGACAAAGAATCGGGCCCCAGCCTGGGGTAGTAGGTTTGATTTGTTATTTGCGTTTTGAGACCTTTTGGAGGATGGGGTCTGGGCCATTTGCTGTAGTCCTCTCTGGTGGACAGTTCAGTGGCCAAGGGATCTCCAATTACAGATTACACTGAGACTCAGTTTCACTTCTGCAGCCAGCAGCCTGAGGCCAGCTAGCAGAATAGCTGAGCTAGCTTTTACATGGTAGTCTGCTCCACAGGGAAAGAGTGAATTTATATTTTAAAGTCGTCTTGTTTATCGAGAGAAAATAAATAGTGTGTCTTTTATATTGTCGAGACTAGAGAAATATATAGTTCACTGTTGACGTGCCATCTATTTTTATTTAAATAAAGCCACTTGTTGGTTCAGACCACTAGGCTGTCTGGTAAGAATTCATATTCAGTCTGTTTTCAAACAGAGAAGAATCACATGCTGTTATGTGATCCAGTGTACAGAGTAAGAGTTCTGTTACAATCTCTGGGTCTCATCATTTATCCAAATATGGAACAGAAACGAGTACACTTTGGACTGTAGGAACATGAGTGACCCATGATATTGAACCGTAGAAAATATCTAGTGTAAAAACCCCAAAATGTGATTTTTTTTTTGATTGAGTCGGGATCAACTGATCTTTTCAAACTCCCAAATTCTGTAACAGTGCACGTTTTAATACATTCTCTGACTCGGCATATGAACCTTGCCTGAACATTAACTCTATTCTTCACAACAAACAATCTCAGTCTTGAGACTTCCTGAAGATGCGTGGGAATGAATGGTTTCAAAATACGAAGAAAATCTGCACTGGTTGCAAAACAAGATTCTAATTTGTCTCGGAACTTGACCTCTGTCTGCCATTATTAGCAATCCAAAGTGATAGTTCTCAGTTGATGTCAATTCAGACGCTTGGTAATTGGACCTCGAATCCAGGTCCAATCTACTGTCTTCTCCCCACTGTATAATTATTTTTGAGTCTGCTGCACTTGGGAATTCCACTAAAACAAGAGCCTACATGTTCAAAACCATATTAAAACATCAGGACGCAGAATAAACATGGGATACTTCAGTTCTGTATTTCCTATGCTGGTTTGACTCCAGTAACTAACTGTTCAGATTGACACAGGGCCGGCAGACCCCAGGAAATTGAACAAAAAACGAAACTCGTACTCCAACTTGCCCCTTTTTCTTGGGCAGCCCTACAGTACCCCTAATTTTGGCAGGCCTGGTTTCTAAACAAACAGGCTAGATAGTAAAGGCTGTATCTACTATCTTTGACTCCTCAAGTAAGAGTTAGAGGCCAGCTAAGCCGTTTTGTTTTTCACAAAGATGAAACAGAGGTGCTTTGTTAGAATTTCTCAGCTTTCCTTGCTTTTTTTGGCTAAGCTGATCGTGTCTTACTACAGTCCCGTAACTCCTCCAGTGTGAATTGACTGGTTTAATGCATTTGTCTTTTCCCTGGCGCACAAATGGGACAAAATGACCAAAATTGATTTGTTCCGGCGTTTGATGATGGAGAATTCAAGAGACGTTGCAAATAGTCCTGGCTGCATTGTTTTCACTTTACTTTCCAGAGTTTTGAAGTGGGTACCTTTTTGGCTACAGATATCTTGGAAGAGATGTTTAACCTGGTTGTCATACTGAGGTTGTTAGATACTTGGAATAGAAAAGAATGGATTCACTGTAGGGTTAGTGACAAAATGTTGATGTGTTGGCCATTTAAAAAAATCTGCACTTATTCTGCCCCCCCCCCCCCCCCCCCCCCCCATCCTTCAATTTGTGAGGTAGTCTTCACATTCCTTAACTGTTTAACTGCTATCTTGAAAGAGGAGTTTTTCTTTTCCCTCCCCTCCAATAAAACTTACCTAATTGTATTACAGATCCCTGACTTAATGACATTGGCTTTATAAATCGGGCTTTCTGCTAATCAGTTAAAGTGAGCAGCCTTCCTTGAATTGTCAGAAGCAGAACTGATTTTTGTTTGTGGGTGGGGTCGGACTGGTTGAAAGATGTATTCCTGTTGCTGTGAGGCTGAAATTTAACACCGTCATTTGAGCCTTGTGAACAGTTATTTAAATACAGGATGACCATATTAGTTCCCAGTAATTATTGATGACCATTCACTAAACTTGTGTTCATTGTGCCACAGTTGTTCTTTCATTTGTGATATTGTTGTGCGTTGGTGACGTGGAGCATTCTGGCCATTAGCACCTGCCATATCGGCAGAAGAGCCAAAACTGGGGGTGGGCTAACCAATCCATTGTGTACCAGCAAGGGGACTTCAGATTTGATTTTCTACCCATGTCAGGTTCTTGTTTTTTTACTGGGGAGTGGGGGAATGCCAGGCATCTCCCCACTCTCAGCCATGCGATTGCACATCTAATTTGTGGCCTGGGGCAGGTAGCCAACCCACAGCATCAGGGGTGGTGCACAGCCTACACTCTGCAGATACCAGAAAGAAATGGGTAAGGATTTGATACCGTCACTAAGACTAATAAACCCATGAACAACTTTATTCCATAAATTACAAAAAAAAGCCCAGAAGTGATTCAATAGTCGCAATTTCATTTTAATTTACAGGTAACAGGTCTAAATGACACTCCATTTATAATGTCATCTGAATTTGGTTGCTATGTTTTTAATAACTATTGGTCTGTTGGTCTCTATAAAATGCTCCTATTGCTATTGGTGCAGAAGTTCTTGTGTCAGTCAGTGGGTAGTGCTCACACCTGAGTCAGAAGGTTGTGGGTGCAAGTCATGCTCCCAGAGACATTAATCACTTTGAATGTAAATCCAGTGTGATGCCAAACTTGGCTTAGAGTGCACTTCTTCAACCTACTTAGAGAGCTCCATAAACATTTAAATGTCTTAACTGCTTGAGACTTAAGCACATAAATCTAGGCTGGCACTCCAGTGCAGTGCTGAGGGAGTGCTGCATGTCGGAGGTGCCGTCTTTCGGACGAGGCTTTAAACCGTGGCCCCATCTGCTCTCTCAGGTGGACGTAAAAGATCCCATGGCACTATTTTGAAGAAGGGCAGGGGAGTTATCCCTGGTGTCCTGGCCAATATTTATCCCTCAATCAACATCACTAAAACAGATTATCTGGCCATTATCACATTGCTGTTTGTGGGAGCTTGCTGTGCGTAAATTGGCTGCTGCGTTTCCTACATTACAACTGTGACTACACTTCAAAAGTACTTCACTGGCTGTAAAGCGCTTTGGGATGTCCTGTGTTTGTGAAAGATGCTATATAAATACAAGTTCGTTCTTCTTTCTAAATAAGTGAAATGTTGAATAAGTTTGCTTGTATAGACTGACAGCTTCTGTGTTGTCAATGTCTGAACCATACAACAAAACTGCCCTTGCTGTTTTATTTTAAACCTGATAATTTAGCTAACGCCACGTGTTGTGCTTGGCAGTTGAGTGAGCGTTTACAGCTGTGACCACTGGGCTGAGACTGGTAGCTACAGTTTAGGTTCCAGCCGTACTGAACCCTGCTTACATTGCTTGAATCCTGCTTAATTGTTTCGGAAAGACCTGCGTGCATGCCTGGATACGTACTAAAGCAGCACTCTCTCCCAGCAGTTAGACATTTAAATGTTTATGGAGCTCTCTAAGTAGGTTGAAGAAGTGCACTCTAAGCCAGGTTTAGCATCGCACTGGATTTACATTCCATGCTGTGTCAAACAAAGTGATTAACATCTCCAGGAGTCTCTTGTCACTTTGTTTTGGAGTCAGGTCGGGCCTGAGCTTTGCAGAAATTAATTTCCTCATGTGCACCATCTGCTCCTGGCTGGATCCAAGGTGGTTTTCCAGACTAAATCAGATTTTCATTATTGGGCATCAACCTGTTCTCCGAGCACCTGCTACCCTTGTGTCTCATCTAATTTTATGCCATATAGAAAGAAAGACTTGCATTTACACAGTGCCTTTCACGACCTCAGGATGTCCCAAAGCGCTTTACAGCCAATAATGTACTTTTTGAAGTGTGGCCACTGTTGTAATATAGGAAACGTGGCAACTAATTTGCGCACAGCAAACTCCCACAAGCAGCAATGAGATAATGACCAGATAACCTGTTTTAGGTGTTGGTTGACAATATATACACTTAAAGCATTGCTTTGTATTGTTCTGTGAAATTTATTGGCCCGGATTTTGCGGTAGTAATGACGGCAAAACTGACAGCGTTCGCCGACATTACCCCTCTGAAACTGACAGCAACTTCAGGATTTAGCGCATGCCCAGATAAAGCGGAAATCCTGAAGTTGCGGTCAGTCATTACCTGCTCCGCCACAGGTTGCGCAGTGGAACTCCCCAGAGCCGGCAATCAATTCAAATCACTTGAACTGATGAAAACTTCCCCTTTTATGATGGTATATCGCTGTTACAAAACCCCATCAGCATCAACCTTATTGAAAGAAGTGTAACTGGGTTTTTAACGGCATACTGACTGAACAACCGTTCTGGCCCTGAAAAACTAATTTTATATTTGTGGAATGTCAAATCTTTCCATGAATATGATTAAGAATTACAAGTTTTTAAAATATTTTTTTTAAAGTTTGTTAATGATATTTCAGCTTCTACCTTAATTCTATGTGCATGTCCCAATCTTTATTTCGCTCTCTGTAAAATTTATTAAAAGTAAATTATAATCTGCATTTTACTTCCTGAGTTGCTATCTGTGAGAATTCTCACAATGTGATTGGCTGCTTAGCCAGCTTGATGACATCACTGTTTCTGGACGCTGGTGATTCGCTTGATTTGGCCCCAGATTAAAACTAAGGTCGGGAGAGCTGAAATTCACGCCACAGAGATCGTTCGATCTTTTGGGCAGCTTTCTTCGAGGTCAGCCCACCGCTGTCGCTTCACTGCTGACCACAAATTCCGTGCCACTGTGTTTACTTTTTTTCTATTAGATGTGACGTTCTAAATGTATTGAAATTAATTTTTGAAACAATGCTTTTATGCTATGTGTTGTAAAGAAATCCAATTTAAATAGTGTGTGTATATATTCCCACCACTGGGGGATGCCATTGCTTTGCTTCACTAATTTACATCGCATTCAAATAACTTCGCTATGGGTGGTTGGTATTCTGTCATTGTGCTGTATGACATTTAGCTGAATTTTACCTCTTTATTCTTGGTGAACCCACTTCTGTCAGTGAGTTGAATTGTCAGAAATTATAAATGCATATGAGGCAAAGACTAAACTTTTAAATGTCAAAACTGATCTGAAAATTCTAGTGTTCAGGATGCCACCTCATTATATTTTGAACATCCAGTTTGTTTTCACTCCTGGGATTTTTTTAAAGGATGATCTATCCTAATTGGTTCAAACTGTAGATAAGTGAACCGACAATCATTCCATGAGTGAAGGAGACTGCATACTTGTGAAAGAATTACACAGGTACCCTTATTCATGGGATCATAAGAACATAAGAAATAGGAGCAGAAATAGGCCACTTGGCCCCTCGAGCCTGCTCCGCCATTCAATAAGATCATGGCTGATCTTGGGCTCAAAGCCACTTCCCCGCCCGCTCCCCATAACCCTTCACTCCCTTATCTTGCAAAAATCTGTCTATCTCCACTAGGGTTGCAAAATTCCGGGAATTTTTAAAAGAGGAAACTTTCCATGGGAAATTACGGGAATTTTGGGAATTTATGGGAATTTTGAGTTTTTTTGCACACTGATGGTTTTTGTCTCTGACCCTTATATTATCTTTGTCATCAAAATAGACATACTGTTCCATACAAATAAAAACAGGCTTTCAAAACTTTATTTAGGTTATAATTTTGAACTTTATTGAACCCCCACAAAAAAGACCCATCTAAAATAAAATAAAAAGAGCGTCAGCTTATTTAGCCTGTAATTTGTTCTTATTTTGTCCCTTTGAACTTCATGAGTCTTCTACTCATCATTGCTCCTCCTGATTCTCTGACTCTGGCTCTGACGTGTCCATTTCCTCCTCTGTGTCACTGTCTAGCTGTGTGGTGGACACTTCTGTATCTGGTTCAATAAGTTGTAGGTTCGCCCGGATAGCCACCAGTTTCTCCACTCTCTTGTTAGTCAGCCTGTTGCGCACCTTTGTATGCGTATTCCCAAAAAGTGACCAGTTTCGTTCAGAGGCTGCTGATGAAGGTGGGATTTGGAGTATCACCGACGCAATGGGTGACAGGGCCTCAGATGCACAAAGTCCCTTCCACCAGGTATGTGCACTGATATGCTTGCATGATTCCCATATCCCGTCCCCATTCCAAAGACCTTGCTTGGTAGAGAACTTTGCCAGACTTCCCAGAACTTTGCCCACGTCCAGATTGAGGTGGCGTGAGAGGGTAGAAATCACACTGTAAGCGCTGTTGATCTGTTCTCCAGAAAGTATTGGCCTCCCAACATGCTTTGGGTCCAGCATGTATGTTGCAGCATGAATCGGCTTGACACAAAATTCTTGACGCATCTGTAGGAATTGAACAATTGCCTTCTCCTCTGCTTTGAGCAGCAGGGATGTGGGTAGGGCAATGCTGATTTGTTCTTTTAAATCAGCAAAAAGCCTGAGAACATCTGACAAGACAGCGTCATCTCCTTCAATCTGAGCAATTGCAGATGCTACTGGTGAGAGTAGTTTAAGGCTGCTAACCACTCTCTCCCAAAACACATCATCCAGCAGTATTTTCTTGATGGTGGTTTCCATATCCCCAGACTGGGATATTGCCATTTCTTGCAGCGACTCCTTACCCTCCAGAAGGCTGTTGTACATTATGACAACGCCACCCCATCTAGTGTTGCTGGGCAGCTTCAGTGTGGTGTTCTTGTTCTTTGTTGTTTGCTTGGAGTTGTAGGTTGCTGCAACTACCTGTTTCCCCCTGACATACTTAACAACTTGCTTGGCTCCCTTGTACAGTGTTTCCATGGTTCTCAAACCCATGATGTCCTTGAGGAGCAGGTTGAGCCCATGAGCTGCGCACCCAATAGATGTAATATGAGGGTAGGCCTCCTCCACTTGAGCCCAAGCAGCCTTCATATTCACAGCATTGTCAGTAACTACTGCAAAGACCTTTTGTGATCCAAGATCGTTGATGACCGCTTTCAGCTCATCAGCAATATATGTGCCTGTGTGTCTGTTGTCCTTCGTGTCTGTGCTCTTGAAGAACACTGGGAGAGAGTGGAGACGATGTAGTTTATGATGCCCTCCCCTCGTACATTTGACCACCCATCTGAGATAACTGCAACACAATCTGCCATCTCTATTGTTTCTCTGAGCTTTCCTTGGACTCTGTTATACTCAGCCTCCAGCAAATTAGTAGACAAAGCATGTCTGGTGGGAGGACAGTATGCAGGGCGAATAACATTGAAAAATCTCTTCCAGTACACATTGGCTGTGAGCATGAGGGGTGAGCCTGTCGCATATACAGCTCGAGCAAGGCACTCCTCTGCATTCTTCTGGCTATGGTTATCCATTGTATCAAATAACCTTCCAAGTGGGCCAGGAGTTGCTGATAAGGAGCCTGATGCTGAATGTGAACCATCATCTTCTTGAATGGAAGCAGAGGAACTCTGGGCTGACTGCTGTGAGCTTTGAGTGAAGTTGTTGCATTTGGATAAATGCTGCTGCATCTTTGTGGCATTCTTTACATATGGCTTTGTACAGTGTTTGCACATGTACACAGTCTTTCCATCTTTAATGCCTGGGGTAAAATGCTTCCACACATCCGACGGTAAACGTGGCATTGTTCTATGCAGAGAAATAAAGGGCATTCGTCTCTGTGTCGAACTGCGGTCGATCAGCACGATTGCAACAGGGCAGGGTGAGTAGATTTTTCCTGATGCTCCATGTGATGTAGCGTCGTGCGTGCACAGGTCATGCTTCCATCACCAATAGAGGGAGCTAATCGCTCATCCACTCATCCAACCAATCAGGACACATTTGTTCACAGTCACACACAAAACTTGTAATTATTAAAACAAGCCAAGTAAGAAGATAAACATATATTGATTAAGAAATTCCTGAATAATTAAGATTCTATCTCTGTTAGTAATTTTAAGAGAGGACCTGTGGAAAAAAAAAGAAAGACAAAAAAAAAACAATATTATGCTCGCATGTGCTTTTTTGGGCAAAATTCCCAAGCTAAACTTCCCGTGGAAAATTTCTGGAAATTTACCGGAAACTTTCCACCCCTTTGCAACCCTAATCTCCACCTTAAATGTATTTAGTGACCCAGCCTCCACGGCTCTCTGGGGCAGAGAATTCCACAGATTTACGACCCTCTGAGAGAAGAAATTCCTCCTCATCTCAGTTCTAAAAGGGCAACCCTTTATTCTAAAACTGTGCCCCCGCGTTCTAGATTTCCCCACGAGGGGAAACATCTACCTTGTCAAGCCCCCTCAGTATCTTACATGTTTCAATAAGATCACCTCTCATTCTTCTAAATTCCAATGAGTATAGGCCCAGCCTGCTCAACCTTTCCTCATAAGTCAAACCCCTCATCTCTGGAATTAACCTAGTGAATCGTCTCTGAACTGCCTCCAATGCAAGTATATCCTTCCTTAAATAAGGAGACCAAAACTGTACGCAGTACTTGAGGTGTGGTCTCACCAATACCCTGTACAGTTGTAGCAGGACTTCCCTGCTTTTATACTCCAATCCCTTTGAAATAAAGGCCAACATTCAATTTGCCTTTTTGATTACTTGCTGCACCTGCATGCTAACATTTTGTGTTTCATACACAAGGACCGCCAGGTCCCTCTGAACTGTAGCATTTTGTAATCTCTCTCCATTTAAATAATTTGCTTTTTTATTTTTCTGCCAAAGTGTATAACCTCGCACTTTCCCACATTATACTCCATCTGCCAAATGTTTGCCCACTCACTTAGCCTGTCTATATCCCTTTGCAGATTCTTTGAGTCCTCTGCACAACTTGCTTTCCCACCCATCTTTGTATCATCCGCAAACTTGGCTACATTACACTTGGTCCCTTCATCCAAGTCATTAATGTAGATTGTAAATAGTTGAGGCCCGAGCACCGATCCCTGTGGCACCCCACTAGTTACCTTTTGCCAACCGGAAAACGACTCTCTGCTTTCTGTTAGTTAGCCAATTCTCTATCCATGCTAATATATTGCCCCCAATTCCGTGAGCTCTTATCTTATGCAGTAACCTTTTATGTGGCACCTTATCGAATGCCTTCTAGAAATCCAAATACACCACATCCACTGGTTCACCTTTGTCCACCCTGCTCATTACCTCCTCAAAGAACTCCAGCAAATTTGTTAAACATGATTTCCCTTTCATAAAACCATGCTGACTCTGCTTGACTGCATTGTGATTTTCCAAATGCCCTGCTGCTGCTTCCTTAATGAAGGACTCCAGCATTTTGCCAATGACAGATGTTAGGCTAACTGGTCTATAGTTTCCTGCTTTCTGTCTCCCTCCTTTCTTAAATAGGGGTGTTACGTTTGCGGTTTTCCAAGCCGCTGGGACCTCTCCAGAGTCCAGGGAATTTTGGTATATTGCAACCAATGCATCCACTATCTCTGCAGCCACTTCTTTTAAGATCCTGGGATGCAGGCCATCTGGTCCAGGGGACTTGTCATCTTTTAGTCCCATTATTTTACCAAGTACTATTTCCTTAGTACATTCTATTCAACTTCTGTGCAGTATTCCAACAATTTGTGTGTCCAGTATCACGTTGCTTTGCGTCAGTTGGCTCAGTAGTAGCACACTTGCCTCCGGGTCAGAAGGTCATGGGTTCAAGTGTCATCCCAGAGACTTGAGCACATAATCTCGACTGACACTTCACTGCAGCGCTGAGGGAGTGCTACTTTGTCAGAGGTGCCATCTTCCAGTAGAGCCATTAAACTGAGCCCCTGTCTGCCTGCTTAAGTAGATGTAAAAGATTTGAAGAGCAAGGAAACTCGGCTGGTGTCCTGGCCAACATTTATTATCCTACCAACACCACCTAACTGGTTGTTTATTGGATTGCTGTTTGTGGGGCGTTGCTGCGTTCAAGTTGGCTACCGTGTTTGCCTTGCTGTTGGCTATACTTCAAAACTAATTAATTGCCTGTAAAGTGAAAGGTGCTTTGTAAATGCAAGTTCTTTCTTTTCTTTTGTTTTCAATGAAAAAACATTAACTGATGATACATTCAGTTGTTGTGGGATCTTTGTGTAAATTGGCTACATAACTGACTCGCCTCCAATAGGCAGGGATCGGTGCTGGGTCCTTTGCTGTTTGTAGTGTACACTAATGATTTAGATATGAATATAGGAGGTATGATCAGTAAGTTCGCAGATGACACGAAAATTGGTGGAGTGGTAAATAGCGAGGAGGGAAGCCTCCGGCTACAGGACGATATAGACGGGATGGTTAGATGGGCAGAACAGTGGCAAATGGAATTTAACCCTGAAAAGTGTGAGGTGATGCATTTTGGGAGGACAAACAAGGCAAGGGAATACACAATGAATGGTAGGATCCTAGGAAGGACAGAGGATCGGAGGGACCTTGGTGTGCATGTACATAGATCCCTGAAGGCAGCAGGACAGGTAGATAAGGTGGTTAAACAGGCATATGGGATACTTGCCTTCATTAGCCGAGACATAGAATATAAGAGCAGGGAGGTTATGATGGAGCTGTACAAAACGCTAGTTAGGCCACAGCTGGAATACTCTGTGCAGTTCTGGTCACCACACTATAGGAAGGATGTGATTGCATTGGAGAGGGTGCAGAGGAGATTCACCAGGATGTTACCTGGGCTGGAGTGCTTCAGCTATGAAAAGAGACTGGACAGGCTGGGGTTGTTTTCCTTAGAGCAGAGAAGGCTGAGGGGGGACCTGATTGAGGTGTACAAAATTATGAGGGGCATAGATAGGGTAGATAGAAAGGAACTTTTCCCCTTAGTAGAGGGGTCAGTAACCAGGGGGCATAGTTTCAAGGTAAGGGGCAGGAGGTTTCGAGGGGATTTGAGGAAAAACTTTTTCACCCAGAGGGTGGTTGGAATCTGGAACTCACTGCCTGAAAGGGTGGTAGAGGCAGGAACCCTCACAACATTCAAGAAGCATTTAGATGAGCACTTGAAACGCCATAGCATACAAGGCTACGGAACAAGTGCTGGAAAATGGGATTAGAATAGACAGGGCTTGATGGCCAGCGTGGACACGATGGGCTGAAGGGCCTCTTTCTGTGCTGTATAACTCTGACTCTATAACGCAATGAATTGGCTGTGAAACACGGGTATGTCCTGAGGACATAAAAGGTGTTATATAAGTGGAAGTTCTTTTGCTCGCTCTCCTCCATATCTTGTGGATTTTTTCATCTCTAGCATCGAGACTCAGCTGCCTTATCCTTTCCTCTTTTCCCCCATCCATAATTCCACTCTGAACTGCATATCATTCTCAAACTTATTCTTCCCACTCATTTTCCTCCATGAGACCCACCTACAGATCCCCGGATCCAAATCCTTTCCGTGTAACTAGTTCTCATTTGCCTCATGCTGGCTGACATTAATAGCTTCCTTTCTTCATACTTACAAACTGCCATCATCACCCCAATCCTTAAAAGCTCACCCTCAATCCCCTGTCTTCAGCTTCAACCCATCTTTGAGGTCCTTTTTTGAATGTGTCCACCCTATCCAGCTCAGTGACCACTTTTCCCGTCACACCTTGTTCACATCCATTTGTCTGATTTCAGTCCTGCATACAAAATCAAGACATTTGGGAATTTGGAAAGAGTGGGAATTCGGAGAAGAGGGGGAAGGAGTTGTTGCTTTGTGTTATAGGTAGATATTTAATTTCAGTACCCTTAACTTAATCTAGATCAAGTAAGCAGTCAGGAAACTACACTGTAAACTAAGTTACCTAATTACAAATTTAATTCAATAAAACAAGGTCATATAGGGATGGTAGTGCAGGTGGTGTGCCTCAACTGCAGCATGTGGGAGTTTGTGGAGAGCATTGTGATCCCGGACAGCCACGTTTGCAGTAAGTACCTGCATCTTGAACTTCAGCTCAGAGTTGTTGAGCTGGAGTCTGAGATGCAGACATTGCGGGGCATCAGGGATGGGGAGAGTTACCTAGACTCTTTGATCCAGGAGGCAGTCACACCCCTTAGCTTAGGTAGTGGTACAGGTCTGGTTAGTGGTCAGGGACAGGAGGGTATGACTGCAACTCAGGCAGGTAAGGGGACCCCAGGTGCAGTGCTGGAGGAGCCTCAGCCCTTGCCCTTGTCCAACAGGTACAGGAAACTCTTGTTTATCCGGCACCCAAATATCCGGAATTCTCGCTTAACCGGCAAAAATCATCCTCCGAAAACTCCTCTCAAATAACCGGCAATGTTGCCGAGTCGCAGTCCGAGTCTCCGCAAACGCCGAGTACTCCGAAAACTCCTCTCAAATAACCGGCAATGTTGCCGAGTCGCAGTCCGAGTCTCCGCGAACGCCGAGTACTCCGAAAACTCCTCTCAAATAACCGGCAATGTTGCCGATCCCGAGTCCGCGGACGCCGATTTAGTCAGTAGGGGTAGTTTTCAAAAGTGCCACTACTCGGCCTCCTGGCGCTGTCGGAAGTCCGAAACACTGCAGTAGCAGGAGTTGATTCTCCCGCGCTGCCGGGAGTCTCACTTACTGTTAAGTAATTAAAGAGTTATGGATTACTCTCAACTGGCAGTACTGTACTTAATCAAGCATCTTCCACCATCCATTTAACACAACATTCTGTAGGTGAGTACCCAAATACTGTATACTGCACATTTCTTGATTTTTTTATTTTTCTTTGTTTAAAAATAGCCTCGGTAGATATAACTCTCTGTTATCGGAACTTTCGATCAACCGGCACCACGCCGGTCCCGTCGATGCCGGATACCAAAGAGTTTCCTGTATGAGGTTCTTGCTGCCTGTATGGATGAGGGAAAAGTCTGCAGGATGGATGAGCAAGCTGACCATGGCACCATGGTGCAGGAGGCCATTCAAGTGGGGGGCATGAAAGGGAATGTAGTTGTGGTAGGGGACAGTATAGTCAGGGGGATAGATACTGGTCTCTGCAGCTGCGACCGAGAGTTCCGAAGGTTGTGTTGCCTGCCCCGGTGCCAGGGTTAAAGACATCTCCTTACGCCTGGAGAAGAACTTGGAGTGGGAGGGGGAGGATCAAGTTGTCGTGGTCCACGTAGGAACTAACGACATAGGTAGAACTAGGAATGAGGTTCTGCTGAGGAAGTTTGAGGAGCTAGAATCTAAATTAAAAAGCAGAACGTCAAAGGTAATAATCTCTGGATTGTTACCTGAGCCACGCGCAAATTGGCATAGGGACAAACAGATTGGAGGTTTAAATGCGTGGCTCAAAGAGTGGTGCTGGAGGAAGGGGTTTCAGTTCATGGGGCACTGGCACCAGTACTGGGGAAAGAGGGAGCTGTTCCATTGGGACGGGCTCCACTTAAACCGGGTTGGGACCAGTGTCCTGGCGAACTGAATAACTAGAGTAGTAGACAGGGCCTTAAACTAATGAAGGGTGGGTGAGAGGATTCAGGAAAGAGTAAATTTAAAAGCAGTGAGAGAAATGTCAAGGCTCTAGAGCAGAGTAGAGTTTTGGGTAAAATTAAGCAGAGTGGGTTAGGAAGGGACAGAGAGTAACAAAGATAATAAGGCATCAGTGACTAAGGTGACATCCGAGAAAAATAGAAATAAGTCAAAGCTAAAGGCACTATATCTGAATGCACGAAGCATTCGCAACAAAATAGATAAATTAATAGCGCAGATAGAAATTAACAGGTTTGATCTAATAGCCATAACGGAGACGTGCTTGCAAAGTGGCCAAGATTGGAACTAAATATTCCAGGATACTTAACTTTTTTAGAAGAGATAGGCACAATGGAAAAGGAGGAGCGGTAGACCTGATAAAGGATGGGATAAAGACAGTAGAGAGAAAGGATCTTGGCTCTGAAAATCAAGAAGTAGAATCAGTTTGGGTGGAGCTAAGAAACAGCAAGGGGCAGAAAACATTGGTGGGAGTTGTTTATAGGCCCCCAAACAGTAGTTGTAATGTAGGGCAGAGTATAAATCAGGAAATTAGAGGTACATGTAACAAGGATAATACAGTAATCATGGGGGACTTTAATCTACATATAGACTGGGCAAACCAAATTTGCAGTAACAGTGTGGAGGACGAATTCATGGAATGTATGCAAGATAGTTTTCTAGATCAGTATGTTGAGGAGCCAGCTAGGGAACAGGCTATTTTAGATCTAGTATTTTGCAATGAGAAAGGGTTAATTAATAACCTTGTAATAAAGGGGCCTTTAGGGAAGAGTGACCATAATATGATAGAATTTTATATTGAGTTTGAAAGTGATTTATTTAAATCCGAAACTAGGGTCTTAAATCTAAACAAAGCAAACTATGTAGGTATGAGGGGCGAGTTGGCAAAGGTAGATTGGGAAACTACATTAAAAGGTATGACGGTGGACAAGCAATGGCTAGCATTTAAAGAATTAATACATAATTTACAACAAATATACATTCCTTTAAGGCACAAAAACCCCACAGGAAAAGTGGTCTAACCGTGGCTAACAAGAGAAGGTAAAGATAGTATTAGATCAAAGGAAGAGGCTTATAATGTTGCCAAAAAGAGTTGTAAGCCTGAGGATTGGGAGATTTTCGAATTCAGCAAAGGAGGACCAAGAAATTGATAAAGAAAGGGAAAATAGAATATGAGAGTAAACTAGCACGAGACATAAAAACAGATTGTAAAAGCTTCATAGATATGTAAAAATGAAAAGATTAGTGAAAGTAAATGTGGGACCCTTACAGGCTGAGACAAGAGAAATTTTAATGGGCAATAAGGAAATGGCAGAGAAATTAAACAAATACAGTAAACTCTTTCGTATTCGGCACCGACGGGACTGGGATGGTGCCGTTTGATTAAAAATTCCGGATAACAGAGAGGTAGGCAATTTTTAACAAAAAAAAAACAGTGACTAACTCAGCCACCGCGGGAAACTCTGACTCGGAAAAACGAAAAATGGATGGATTCGGCAAGATTACCGGCTATCTATTTTGCCAGTTATTAAAGAATTCCGGTTGATTAGGTGCCGTTTAAACGAGAGTTTACTGTATTTTGTGTCTGTCTTCACGGAAGAAGACGCAAAAAACTTCCCAGACATAGTGGAGAACTAAGGGTCTAGGGAGAATGAGGAACTGAAAGAAATTAGTACAGGAAACTTTCGTTTATCCGGCACCCTAATATCCGGAATTCTCGCTTAACCGGCAAAAATCAGGTAAGTTTTATTATACAGACGTATTAGCAAAAAAAAAAAGTACTGGAGCAATTAATGGGATTGAAAGCCGATAAAACCCCTGGACCTGATGGCCTACATCCTCGGGTTTTGAAAGAGGTGGCTATAGAGATAGTGAATGCATTGGTTGTCATTTTCCAAAATTACATAGATTCTAGAATGGTTCCCACGGATTGGAAGGTGGCAAATGTAACCCCACTATTTAAAAAAGGAGGGAGAGAGAAAGCAGGGAACTACAGACCAGTTAGCCTGACATCAGTAGTAGGGAAAATGCTAGAATCTATTATTAAGGACGTGGTAACAGGGCAATTAGAAAATAATAATAGGATTGGGCAGAGTCAACATGGATTTATGAAAGGGAAATCGTGTTTGACAAATCTGTTAGTTTTTTGAGGTTGTAACTAGAAGAATAGATAAGGGGGAACCAGTGGATGTGGTGTATTTGGATTTTCAGAAGGCATTCGATAAGGTGCCACACACAGGTTATTAAACAAAATTAGGGCTCATGGAATTGGGGGTAATATACTTGCATGGATTGAGGATTGGTTAACGGACAGAAAACAGAGTAGGAATAAATGGGTCATTTTCGGGTTGGCAGGCTGTAACTAGTGGGGTAGCGCAAGGATCAGTGCTTGGGCCTCAGCTATTCACAATCTACATCAATGATTTGGATGAGGGGACCACATGTAATATATCCAAGTTTGCTGATGGTACAAAGCTGGGTGGGAATGTAAGTTGTGAGGAGGATGCAAGGAGGCTTCAAGGGGATATAGACAGGCTAAGTGAGTGGGCAGGAGCGTGGAGAAATGTGAAATTATCCACTTTGGTAGGAAAAATAGAAAAGCAGAGTATTTTTTAAATGGCAAGAGATTGGGAAATGTTGGTGTTCAGAGGGACCCGGGTATCCTTGTACAGGTTGAGCATCCAAAATCCGGAATCTGGACTCCGGGACGATTGGTGGCAGGGTCGTCCGGAATCCGTAAAATGATCCGGAACTCCGGATTTTGGATGCTCAACCTGTACTTCAAAAAGCCATTAACTTTTGTTGTCTTTTTTTTGAAAAATCCTATGACAAATGCGAGTGATGCAATAAAACTTGAGTGTTGTGTTTTATCCTCCTTAATCTGCACAGCTCCACTAAGTGTTTCCGCCAGGCTGCGGCCACGGCACCACGCCTCCCTGGTGGTCTAGTGTGGGCCATCGGATGCTCTGCAGAGCTCGCAGCGTCCCTCCCCTTTAACAGAAGGGGAGGGGGCGGAGAAACGAGTCAGCGCTACGCGGAGCGGCCCAGGCATTTCCGGACTCGGAACGTGTTTCTGATGTCCGAAGTCCGGAAACACCCGAGCCCAGGTTGCGATATTTCTGGACTTCGGACATCAGAAACCCGTTCCGAAGTCCGGAAAAGCACGAAAACCGGCTCGGCCTCGGTCCCGAGGTTGCCGGATTTTGGACGCTCAACCTGTACACAAATCGCTGAAAGTTAACATGCAGGTTCAGCAAGCAATTATGAAAGCAAATGGTATGTTGGCCTTTATTACAAGAGGATTTGAGTATAAGAGTAAAGACGTCTTACTGCAATTATATAGGGCCCTGGTGAGACCACACCTGGAGTATTGTGTACAGTTTTGGTCTCCTTACCTAAGGAAGGATATACTTGCCATAGAGGGAGTGCAACGAAGGTTCACCAGACTGATTCCTGGGATGGGGGGATTGTCCTGTGAGGAGAGATTGAGTAGACTAGGCCTATATTCTCCAGAGTTTAGAAGAATGAGAGGTGATCTCATTGAAACATACAAAATTCTTACAGGGCTTGACAGGGTAGATGCAGGGAGGATGTTTCCCCTGGCTGGGGAGTCTAGAACCAGGGGTCACAGTCTCAGAATAAGGGGTCGGCCATTTAGGACTGATGAGAAATTTCTTCACTCGGTGGTGAATCTCTACTGGCTGTGGAGGCTCAGTCATTGAGTATATTCAAGACAGAGATCGATAGACTTTTGAATATTAAGGGAATCGAGGGATATGGGGATAGTGCAGTAAAGTGGAGATGAGGTAGAAGATCAGCCATGATCTTATTGAATGGCCAAAGGCTCGAAGGGCCAAATGGCCTACTCCTGCTCCTATTTCTTATGTGATTGTGACCATGGTACATTATCCATCCATGGCATTTGATGAGGTTGATCACTTTATCATCCTGCATTATGTTTCCTCTGTAGTTCAACTGTGTGGTACCACCCATGCTTGACTCGACTCCTACCTATCCCAATGTACCCTTATGCCATTTTTTTTTACCCCATCTGCATGCTGCCTTTGATATCTGTATGCATTGGGTCAGCTTCTGTATGTATGCTGATGCTACCAACCTCTACCTCGCCATCGATAGATATCCTTGACTCTACGGCCACTACTGTGACGTCTGACTGCTGTCCAACATCAGGTCATGGATTCGCAAGAATTTCCTCCAACTCAACGACAGCAAGACCAAAGCCATCCTGTTCAGCTCACTCTAAAAGCTACATACTTTAGCCAACTGACTCCATAGGCTGAGCCTGTTGGTATTCAAGCATGGTTTGACCATGAACTCCGCTTCAAATACCATAGTGGGCAGGTGGGATTGAGTTATCTGTATCTACCTTGTGAATAAAAGTTTGTCATTCAATTTCACTGAAGCCAGTTGATTCCCATCATTTAAAACCCAGGGGAATCCCTGAAATCCAAATAAACTGAACGGAAAGTACTGTATTAAGTAAACTGTCTTGTCTGTTCCAATACTTTCTTAAATTAGTTGATGAAATGTGTATATATTTTTATCTACTTAATTTTTTCCATTTTATTTTTCCAGCAACTGAAACAGCAACGTGACAAGTTGAAGCAGTACCAGAAGAGGATTTCTTTTCAACTCGAAAAGGAGCGGGAGCTAGCTCGACAGCTGCTACGTGGTGGCAAGAAAGAGTGGGTATCGCAGGATTAAATGAAGTGTTTTGTAAACGTGTGAAATTTACTGACTTGTTAAAATTCAACAATTAAGTGTATTATTCTACGGCAGTCCCTATTAGTCTTGTAGCTGTTTAGTAGCAAAAAATGCTGTGATTTAGGATTATATGCTCGGAACGGTAGCATAGTGGTTACGTTACTGGAATAGTAATCCAGAGGCCTGGACTAATGATCCAGAGAGGTGAGTTCAAATCTCACTACGGCAGCAGGAGAATTTAAATTCAGTTAATTAAATAAATCTGGAATAAAAAGCTAGTATCAGTAATGATGACCATGAAACTATCGGATTGACGTAAAAACCCATCTGGTTCCCAAATGTCCTTTAGGGAAGGAAATCTGCCGTCCTTACCTGGTCTAGCCAATATGTGACTCTAGACCCACAGCAATGTAGTTGACTCTTAACTGCCCTCTGAAATGGCCTAGCAAGCCACTCAGTTGTAACAAACCGCTATGAAAAAGAATAATAAGAATAAAACTGGACGGACCACCTGGCATTGACCTCGGCACTGGCTATGGATACAACAACGGCACACCCAGCCCAGTCGACCTTGTAAAGTCCTCCTCACGAACACCTGGGGACTTGTGCCAAAATACTCAAGCAACAGCCTGACATAGTCATACTTACAGAATCATACCTTTCAGCCAATGTCCCAGACTCCTCCATCACTAGAGGAGACGGTACAGTAGTATACACTCTGGAGGGACTAGCCCTGGGAGTCCTCAACATTGACTCCGGACCCCATGAAATCTCATGGCTTCAGGTCAAGCATGGGCAAGGAAACCTCCTGCTGATTACCACCTACTGCCCTCCCTCAGCTGATGAATCAGTACTTCTCCCTCAGCTGATGAATCAGTACTTCTCCATGTTGAACACCACTTGGAAGAAGCACTGAGGGTAGCAAGGGTACAGAATATATTCTGGGTGGGGGCCGAGTCCTGAAGGACATAGCTGCCAGACTGGGCCTGCGGCAGGTGGTGAGAGAACCAACACGAGGGGAAAAACCTACTTGACCACATCCTCACCAATCTACCTGTCGCAGATGCATCTGTCCATGACAGCATTGGCAGCAGTGACCACCGAACAGTCCTTGTGGAGACGAAGTCCCGTCTTCACACTGAGGAAACCCTCCATCGTGTTGTGTGGCACTACCACAGTGCTAAATGGGATAGATTTAGAATAGATCTAGCAGCTCAAAACTGGGCATCCATGAGGCGCAGTGGAATTGTATTCCACCACAATCTGTATCCTCATGGCCTGGCATATTCCTCACTCTACCATTACCATCAAGCCAGCGGACCAACCCTGGTTCAATGAGGAGTGCAGAAGAGCATGCCAGGCGCAGCAGCAGACATACCTAAAAATGAGGTGCCAACCTCGGGAAGCTGCAACACCGGACTACATGCATGCTAAACAGCGGAAGCAGCATGCTATCGACAGAGCTAAGCGATCCCACAATCAACGGATCAGATCAAAGCTCTGCAGTCCTGCCACATCCAGTCATGATTGGTGGTGGACCATTAAACAACTAATGGGAGGAGGAGGCTCAATGATGGCGGAGTCCAGCACGCGAGAGCAAAAGACAAGGCTGAAGCTTTTGCAACCATCTTTAGCCAGAAGTGTTGAGTGGATGATCCATATGAGCCTCCTCCTGAGGATCCACCATTTTTTTTTTATTATTCATTTATGGGATGTGGGCATCGCTGGCAAGGCCAGCATTTATTGCCCATCCCGAAGTGCCCTTGAAAGAAATAAGAAAGATAGAAAGAAAGACTTGCATTTCTATAGCGCCTTTCACGACCACCAGACATCTCAAAGCGCTTTACAGCCAATGAAGTACTTTTGAAGTGTAGACACTGTTATAATGTGGGAAACACGGCAGCCAATTTGCGCACAGCAATCTCCCACAAACAGAAATGTGAAAATGACCAGATAAACTGTTTGTTTTTGTTATGTTGGTTGAGGGATAAATATTGGCCAGGACACCGGGGATAACTCCCCTGCTCTTCTTCGAAATAGTGCCATGGGATCTTTTATGTCCACCTGAGAGAGCAGTCAGTTTAACGTCTCATCCGAAAGACGGTGGTGGTGAGGCGCCTTCTTGAACCACCGCAGTCCGTGTGGTGAAGGTACTCCCACAGTGCTGTTAGGGAGGGAGTTTCACGATTTTGACCCAGCAATGATGAAGGATCGGCGATATACTTCTAAGTCAGGATGGTGTTTGACTTGGAAGGGAACTTGGCGGTGGTGTTGTTCCCATGTGCCTCCTGCCCTTGTCCTTCTAGGTGGAAGAGGTCGCGGGTTTGGGAGGTACTGCCGAAGAAGCCTTGGCGAGTTGCTGCAGTGCATCTTGTAGATGGTACACACTGCAGCCAAGGTACGCCGGTGGTGGAGGAAGTGAATGTTTAAGGAGGTGGATGGAGTGCCAATCAAGCGGGCTGCTTTGTCCTGGATGGTGTCGAGCCTCTTGAGTGTTGTTGGAGCTGCACTCATCCATGCAAGTGGAGAGTATTCCATCACACTCCTTACTTGTGCCTTCTAGATGGTGGAAAGGCTTTGGGGAGTCAGGAGGTGAGACACGCTGCAGAATACCTAGCCTCTGACCTGTTGTTGCCACAGTATTTATGTGGCTGGTCCAGTTAAGTTTCTGGTTAATGGTGGCCCCCAGGGTGTTGATGGTGGGGGATTCGGCGATGGTAATGCCGTTGAATGTCAAGGGGTGGTGGTTAGACTCTTGCTTGTTGGAGATAGTCATTGCCTGGCACTTCTGTGGCGCGAATGTTACCTGCCACTTATCAGCCCATCACAGAAGCCAGTCTTCAGCCAATTTGATTCACTCCACGTGATATCAAGAAACGGCAGAGCGCACTGGATACAGCAAAGGCTATGGGCCCCGACAACGTCCCGGCTGTCGTGCTGAAGACTTGTGCTCCAGAACTAGCCGCACCTCTAGCCAAGCTGTTCCAGTACAGCTACAACACTCGCATCTATCCGACAATGTGGAAAACTGCCCAGTCCACAAAAAGCAGTACAAATCCAATCCGTCCAATTACCGCCGCATCAGTCTACTTTCAATCATCAGTAAAGTGATGGAAGGTGTCGTCGACAGTGCTATCAAGCTGCACTTACTCACCAATAACCTGCTCACGATGCTCAGTTTGGGTTCTGCCAGGACCACTCGGCTCCAGACCTCATTACAGTCTTGGTCCAAATATGGACAAAAGAGCTGAATTCCAGAGGTGGTGAGAATGACTGCCCTTGACATCAAGACAGCATTTGACTGAGTGTGGCATCAAGGAGCCCTAGTAAAACTGAAGTCAATGGGAATCGGGGAAAATTCTCCACTGGCTGGAGTCATACCTAGCACAAAGGAAGATTGTTGTGGTTGTTGGAGGTCAATCATCAAAGCCCCAAGACAATGCTGCAGGAGTTCCTCAGGGCAGTGTCCTAGGCCCAACCATCTTCAGCTGCTTCATCAATGACCTTCCCTCCATCATAAGGTCAGAAGTGGGGATGTTCGCTGATGACTGCACAGTGTTCAGTGCCATTCGCAACTCCTCAGATAATGAAGCAGTCCATGCCCGCATGCAGCAAGACCTGGACGACATCCAGGCTTGGGCTGATAAGTGGCGAGCAGCATTCGCGCCTCAAGTGCCAGGCAATGACTATCTCCAACAAGCGAGAATCTAACCACCTCCCCCTGACATTCAACAACATTACCATCGCCGAATCACCCACCATCAACATCCTGGTGTTCACCATTGACCAGAAACTTAACTGGACCAGCCACATAAATACTGTGGCCTCAAGAGCAGGTCAGAGGCTGGGTATTCTGTGGCGAGTGTCTCACCTTCTGACTCCCAAAAGCCTTTCCACCATCTACAAGGCACAAGTAAGGAGTGTGATGGAATACTCTCCACTTGCCTGGATGAGTGCAGCTCCAACAACACTCAAGAAGCTCGACACCATCCAGGACAAAACAGCCCGCTTGATTGGCACCCCATCCACCACCTTAAACATTCACTCCCTCCACCACCGGCGTACCGTGGCTGACCTCTTCCACCTAGAAGGACAAGGGCAGCAGGCGCATGGGAACACCACCACCTCAAAGTTCCCCTCCAAGTCACACACCATCCTGACTTGGAAGTATATCGCCGTTCCTTCAACGTCGTTGGGTCAAAATTTTGGAACACCCTCCATAACAGCACTGTGGGGAGTACCTTCACCCCACAGACTGCAGCGGTTCAAGAAGGCGGCTCACCACCACCACCTTAAGGGCAATTCGGGATGGGCAATAAATGCTGGCCTTGTCAGCTACGCCCACATCCAATGAACAAATTAAAAAAATATAGGATATACAGCACAGAAACCTGTCATTCACCCCAACCAGTCCATGCCGGGAATTTGGGAATGTAAATGTTGAGAACTTGAGAATGTAAATGTTGAATGTTTCACCCATTCTAAGTTTGATTCTTGATTTTTTTTTTAATCCCGTTTCCTCACAACGCAGGAGCAGGAGGAGGCCATTCAACCCCTCAAGCCTGTTCCCTCCAGTCTGTTAGATCATGGCTTGTCTGTATCTTAACTCAATCTACCTGCCTTGGTTCCGTAACCCTTAATACCCTTGCCTAACAAAAATCTATCAATCTCCTTTTTGAAATTTTTAATTGACCTAGTCTGAACAGCTTTTTGGAGGAGAGAGTTCCAGATTTCCACTACCCTTTGTGTGAAGAAATGCTTTCTGACATCACCCCTGAACGGCCTAGCTCTAATTTTAAGTTATGCCCCCTTGTTCTTAACTCTTCCACTAGAAGAAATAGTTTCTATCTATCCTATCAAATCCTTTAATCATCTTAACCTCTTCAATTAGATCATCCCATAATCTTCTGTATTCAAGGGAATATAAGCCTAGTCTATGCAACCTGTCCTCATAATTTAACCCTTTTAGCCCTGGTATCATTCGGGTGAGTCTGTGCTGCACCCCCTTCAAGGCCAATATATCCTTCCTGAGGTGCGGTGTTCAGAACTGAACACAGTGCTCTAGATGGGGTCTAGCCTGAGCTCTGTACAGCTGTAACATAACTTCCACCCGTTTGTATTCCAGCCCTCTTGAGATAAAGTCCAACATTTCATTATTTTTTGTACCTGTCCACGAGCTTTTAGTGACTTCTGTACTTGGACCCCTAAATCTCTCTACTCAGCCACAGTTCCTATCTTCTTGCCATTTAGAAAATACTCTGATCTATCATTCTTGGGTCCAAAGTGATGATGTCATACTTCCCTACATTGAACTCCATCTGCCACAGTTTTGCCCACTCACTTAATCTATCCATGTCCATTTGTAATTTTCTGCTCCCATCTACACTGTTTACTGTGCCACCTAACTTAGTGTCGTCAGCAAACTTAGATATATGGTTTTCTATTCCTTCATCCAAGTCATTTATATAAACATAGTGAAAAGCTGTGGCTCCAGTACAGATCCCTGGGGGACACCACTAGTCACATCCTGCCAATTTGAGTACATACCCATTATCCCATCTCTCTGTCTCCTACATCCTAACCAATTCCCTGTTCAAACCAATAGGTTGCCTCCAATTCCATGCACTCTCACTTTTGTTAACAATCTCTTTTATGTGGAAAGTTGTTGAATGCCTTCTGGAAGTCCATATAAATAACATCCACAGACACTCCCTTATCTACCACGTTATTTACCTCCTCAAAAAATTCAACTAGGTTTGTTCGACATGTCTTGCTTGCCCTTTACAAATCCATGCTGGCTCTCTCTCATCAGCTCATATTTATCCAAATGCTCAGTCACCCTGTCTCTCTCATCTCACCTCTGCAGATTTAAGTCCACTCTGGAAAGTAGGTGAGCAGAACCCTCTCTGAGGTTTGCCATCCAATTTCTCAAAGATAAGTACAGATAAGGAAGCTCAATTGGCTCATCTAGATCATCCTCTGTGGAATGCACTTGGCTTAATCTGAGGCAGCAGATATGGGTCACTTGGAATATTCAATCCCTGATTTCAGCCTGAACAGGTTACTACAGTGGTTAAAGTACCTTTCTGTGTATTACGCTCACAGCTTTGAAGATTTTGTTTTAGTTGTATTTGACCCCTTGATGGATTTTCATGAGAGGTAGTTTATAATTCAGATGTTCAAATCAATGTAAAGATTTCCACAACAGTGTGCTGGGAGGGAGCGATAGTAACAAACTTATTTTCAGTTTCTCTCTTGCACACACGTTCAGTCATAGAAGCTAAACTGGCACCATCTCAGATCAATGAGTTGTTAAGATCTGAATGCCACTCGCTTAAGACTTTTTTTTGTTCTTCAGGAAAGCCAAACTTCTGCTCAAGAAGAAACGGTATCAGGAGCAACTCCTTGATAAAACTGAAGTTCAGATTAGCAACCTTGAACACATGGTAAGGAACAGTTTTCAGTTCTGGATAACATGGAACATAAATGCATCAGATCGTGAAAGGAAAAGTTGCCTGTGGTTGTGATCTTGATTTAAGCGCGCACACACCTATTTTGAGTTTGCTAAAAATAGTGGGTTACCTTGCTGGGCTAACAAACCTAGTTTCTCTACAGAAATTCTCTCCCTTGCCTTCACATGTCCCCAACCCTCACTCTGCTCTTCCTCCCTTTCTCTTGCTCCCTTCCCTTCTTCCTTACTCTTTCTTCCCCCCCCATCACTTTGTTTTTCCCCTTCCTCTCCCCATTCCACACTTCTCCTCTATTCCTGCCCCCACTCCAAGCATCCTTCATCCCTGTCCCTCTCTTCCTTATGCTTAACCTCCTTTTTTTTCTCCCTGTTTTCGCCACACCTCCTCCTTATCCTCACTCCAATTAATTATTTAGATGTCAAAATGAATTAATACAAAATAAAATGATGGGTAGGAAGAAACTGAGTTGTGCAGTGAATTAGATACTGGACCTCCTATAAAAAGTGGGTTAAAATCTGCCCTTGAATGATGGGTTTAAGAGTCTTCTGGCTGTAAGTACCTTGCATGAACTGTGTATGAACAGATTTAATCCAGTTCCTGGTCAGCACTGATGCAAAATACAAAACTGCCCCTAATTCGGCACTCACTCAGAATGGCTGTTGTGAGAAATGGAAAAATGTCACGCAGTATGTTTTTGGGGTGGGTGTGAAGCACTTTGTTGGGGCAGAGTGGAGAGAGCTTTACTGTATGGTACACCCATCCTGAGAATGTCCGTGCTTACACGGAGTGTTGGAAATGGATAATAGTTGTATAGCAGTAACATCCCTCGTCTTGATGAGCACACACATAAACAGAAAAGCTTTTTAATGATGTTGTTGAATTAAGTTCATTAATGTGTCTAATGATGGCTAAGTAACCAAGAATATTTCCCAATTGCCCGTTTTCTGATGGGAAGCTGATATTCCCTGCTCACTTAATTTCTGTTTCCCTCCTGCCTCCTCTTCGCCCTCCTGCTACAGGCTTTGCTGTAATGAATAAAACCTATCCCTTTTTTGAAGTGTGAAAATAGGCATTTTTACTTGATTTTTGTTTGTTTTAAAGGTTCAAGACATTGAATTTGCTCAAATAGAAATGAAAGTTATTGAAGGGCTAAAAATTGGAAACGATTGTCTTCAGAAAATGCACGAGGTATGTGAAAATTAGGGACTATTGCTACAACTGGTGAAACCCCCTGAATTTTAAATATTTCTCCGAGCAACTAAAGATATTTTCCCTTTTGGTAGGAATAATACTATAATGTACAAATTCTGAAATTGGTACAGTAGCAAACTGAAGAAACTTTTTCTTTTTAGGTCATGTCTATTGAAGAAGTAGAACGAATTATGGATGAGACCCAGGAAGCTGTTGAATACCAGCGAGTGAGTAATGTGATACACAGCCAAATCTTTCTACTAATGCCTACATATGTAGGATTAAAACCAAAACAATGAAAGGTTGCCAAATGTGTTCTAAAACAACACGACTTTTTGTTATTGCAGCAAATTGATGAAATGTTAGCCGGAGGTTTATCTCAAGAAGATGAGGATGCAATTCTGGCCGAACTAGATGCTATAACTCAGGTGAGGATATGCATTCATCTAATTACTCAATGATTAACGCCTGAAGTTTGCCAGCCTCTTAACACAGAACCTGGTCTCCTGCCTTGTTCGTTCATTTTCACTAATTTAATCTCAGTAAAATCAACATTTAAATGTTTTTTTTAATACTCAAACTGAATTTATACAGAAACTAAAGTTAACCCTATGAACATTGGCCCGGATTTTGCATTAAGAATAACGTTGAGGCTAACAGCTCTCATTGTTATTATGGAGTAAATCGGACAGCAACTTCCAGAGTCCACACATGTGGAATTCGACATGGAAATCAGGAAGTTGCTGTCTGATTTGCCCTGCTCCTCCACAAGCTGTGCCCCACCGGTACCTCGCCGAGGGACTCGGCATTGAAATCCATGTAAGGGTGTGAATTTGTGTTACTTACCCACTAAACACGCCAGAAAAAGTTAGGGCTGTGCACCAGGTATAAGTGAATTTTTAACGGCGTGATAAGTCTTAATTACTGCCAAACAACCTCTCTGAAACTGAAAATTTTATTTTATAAGTGTTGAGTCTCATTCTTTCAGAATTTAATTATTGTTGGCGATTTTAAAAAAAATTTAAAAAAAATTTCTTGTCTCTTAACTCTCTCTCTATCCCATCTTTCTTTCCCTCACTTTATTTTGCTTTCTGTACATGATTCTACAATGAATTAAATATTCTAATTTATAGTTCCTGGTTTAGACTGCATGTCTCAGTGAGGATTCTTGTCTTGCTCACACATGCCACAGATCCCACGTAGGGGGCGCTGCGCTGGATCAGACACCCAATGACCTCAAGTTGCCGCTGAAGCCTGCGAAAAGTCTGGGCAGCTGTAAGCGTAGTGAATGGCGAGTGTCAATGTTCCTGCTAAGCTTGCGCAGCGGTCTGGAGGTCCCGCGCAGGCCGCTTACCGGCTTTCCAGTGGGTCCCGCGGCCAGTTAAAGGGCCCGTGCACCAAAAGAAAATTATAGGGAACATTGGCAAGCGCCATTCCTTCGCCGCTGACCGCAATAAGTTCCACAATTTTCGTATCTAAATTTGTTTCCCTCCAAATGTGAATCTCTGTTTTGTAGCCTAAATACATAATCATACTTAATCTTTTGCAGGAAATACAAGTATCTCTGCTTTGGTATCAGTTACTAATAGAAAAGTCTTCTTTAAACCTTTTCAGGAAGTAGTTGAACTCCCAGAAGTTCCTGCAGAACCATTACCGAATATCCCTGCAAGAGAAAAAGGTATGCATGAGATTTCTAACTTACAAGCTGAGTTTAGTTTTGTAGAAAGTCTTTAAATTTGTGGCTTTTAAAGAGCTTGTCTACTTTGTTTTGGGTATTTTAAGCTGCAGCATTTCCTTTAGTGACGTAATTTTCACTTACTCCATTTGGAAAAATTAAATGATGGGTAGCGTACCTGCGAAATTCCTAATGTGTGTGGTCAGTGGGTGAAACTCCCTGCTAGCAGCATGAGCTCAGGAAAAGTACCCTCATGATCTTGTGTATTTTTGATTCTTGCTGGGTTATGGGTTGTATTCTGATAGAAAGTTGATGTAGCTCAGCTTTGCATCTAACGATCCTTTAAAATTTATTGTGGCCATGAATATAGTTAAAGGGGAAGTAATTTTCCTCCTTTTGATCTATTTTCTTCAATTTGAAGGCCTCAATTTGCTGTCAAAATAACGGTGAGGCTAATGGAGCTTGCCGTTATTTATGCACAAATGGTACAGCAACTTCAGGTGAGGGGCAGATGTGTGGTTAAACTCAAATATCCAAAAGTTGCTGTCCGAGTTGCGCTGCTCTGCCGTTGGCTTCATGAAAACGGAATCTCGCTGTCTACCTTACTCTCGCCATTGAAATGCATTGAATGGCGTGAAGTTGCTGTACTTGCGCAGTAGATACAAACTAAACTCGCCACAGAAAGTTAAGTGTTGTCCATTCATGCTTTGATAAGTGTTAATTACTGCCAATCAACCTCTCTGGCACTGAAAATTAACTATTACAAGTGTGGAGTCTCATTCTTTCAGGTTTTAATTGTTGTTGGAGATGCAATTCAACCCAGCTTTTAAATATGAGCGAATTTAACAAATGAATAGGATCTGAGGACCAAAGGCGAAGAATAATACCATTTCAAGTAAATTTGGGAGTCGAAGCCTGCTTGTGTCTCTCCACAGTTTTATGTGAGACCTATTAGAGTCTGCTCCTTTTTGATGTGGTCTAAAAGGAGCAAAGGATATTTTTTAAACTAACATATTAACCCACCTGCAAAGTGTTGGTAGATGGAGTTTTCCCAACTTTTTTTTACAATCTGCGTTTATAGGAAAAGGAGCAAAATAATGGGTCCTGCAATACCAGTTTGAATGACAGGTGGCATAAATGAAAATGAACAAAAGCAAAATAAGTTTTAAAAACAGAGATGATGGTTGTTGAAGTGGAGCACTTGGCTTTATGCTGCGCTTATGAGGTGGAATGTTAACTTTTGAGTACATTCCTTTTGCACAACTGCTCTACAAAAGTTGTATGCTCGGACATCTGTTACCTGTCCAAAATAAGGTGGTTTTCCCTGGCTGGAGAGTCTAGAGCTAGGGGGCATAGTCTCAGGATAAGGGTTAGGCCATTTAAGACTGAGATGAGGAGGAATTTCTTCACTCAGAGGGTTGTGAATCTTTGGAATTCTCTGCCCCAGAGGGCTGTGGATGCTGAGTCTTTGAGTATATTCAAGGCTGAGATAGATAGATTTTTGGACTCTAGGGGAATCAAGGGATATGGAGATCGGGCGGGAAAGTGGAGTTGACGTCGATGATCAGCCATGATCTTATTGAATGGCAGAGCAGGCTCGAGGGGCCGTATGGCCCACTCCTGCTCTTATTTCTTATGTTCTTATAATAAATGGACATCATTGAATGTTTACAATTTTTCTCTAGTTAAATTCCACTGTACAAATGTGGCTTGGTACACCATTACATATGTGGTGCTCTACCAAGCAATATTTTGAACACTGGGATTTAATTTATTGGCTAGCTGGGATGGGAATAGGAAATGGTACACTGATGCAGTAAAGGATGTTCTTGGGTTTGGAGCATGGTACATTGGGACACAGTGGAGGGAGCTGTTCCTCGTTCTGAACTGGGAATGGTTGATGCTGACATTGGATTTCGAAGTTCAGGTACCGTTTAGTTTGTACATGTGTAGATTTAAAAAATTGTATTCTTTCTAGAAAATTCAATTGGGAATTAACATTTTAAAATTATTTTTCTCTCTTTTCTTCTTAAACAGAAAAAGCACCTGTTAAAAACACGCCAAAACAAGAGATGGTGGCAGCATCATAATCGAAATTTGTACTCATCATTGACATGTATGATTTCTCTTCAGTATGTTTTCTAGAGTTGATCATGACTCACAACTGCTTTTGAGGGTTGAAAAGTTCAGACTCTACATGCATATCAGGAGAATCTTTACTCTTTCGTGGAATCATTTACTTTTTAAAAATGAAAGCTCCGTCTTGACTTTTTTTACTTTAAAAAGAAGTCCAAAAAATGAGCAGTGCTGTAGAATCTTAAAGAGCCAGTGTTTCTTTGGTATTCCTGAAAGGGATGTATTCACAATCAAGCTGACATGTAAGTTTTCAGTATCTGCTTAGTCCTAAAATTTGAAATGGTTTCCAGATAAATCTGCACTGACCTAGTAATATAGTAGTGGATAAACAAGGTGAGATGCATTTATGTCTGGTAAACCATTAATTTGTTTTTTTGAATATTTCACTAAGATTCTGAATAGTGCAGGACAGAAGGAAAAAAAAAAGTCACATGTGTAGAAAGTCCCGAGAGATGTAGCGTATTTGGCACTGTGATGGAATAATTATTGTAAATATGTTCTGTTCTTTTAACGCATCCTCTGACATGAAACATTTAGAAATTTGAATTGTATTTAAAAAGGCTTATACCGAAGATTTTTAATTTATAGGGCTAAGAGCAGTATTGTAAAATGTTTTATCGTCTCCAGAATCTCCACATACAAGAGCCTCAACTGAGCTCCTTGTAACACTGTGCGGTGGAATCTTGTGTACAGTGCTTTGGGCTGGGCATTATTGCTAGATTTCTAAATGGATAGAATTGAAATACCAGTAACAAAATGGGACTTGATAAGTTTATCAAGTTTTCATATTGTTTTCACTATAGTTATCCACTTTATAAAAAAAAAACACACACACACACACACACCCTTTGGAACTACAGTGTAATTCCACTATGTACTTTTAAAAACTCTTGCTGTGTGATACTGGATTTGAAACGGAAGGCTTGGGCTTTGTATTTAAAGACTGAAAGTGATTTTTTTTTTGAGCTGCTAATCTAACTTTCATTCTGTTTTCTAATCATGTTACAAACGTGTCATTTAATTGTGGCTTGATTTCCTCGCCCACCAAACAGAATCGCTTTGCACCACGAGGTTAAATTACATGTTTCGTGACTTGCATTTCCTGTATCATTTGTCATTTGGACACATTGTTCTGGGTTCTATTTGTACGTGATGAATATCTGTTCAAAATTGAACTATTCTGTTAAAACCACCTCCAGAAACAGTGTGAAAACTCAGTCATTCTCCGAGTGTATATTCAGTTCTGTCCTAAATGTTCAAAATACTATTGTGCACGGCCACAGTTTATCGTGAAACATTTTGTCGTCTTATTAAAAATAAGTTTTACATACAGCCAGTTGATGAGAGGAAAATGATGGTTGGTATTTGCACTTAACAATCTTGTATAAGTGGAAAACCAGGTGATAGGATAGAGATTCATGAACATGCCTGAACCGTGAAGGGATGTGCTGAATAGAGGCCAAGCATTTCTCCACAGGGAAGAGAACAGGAGGGCGAGTCATCTCCACTGCTGTCAAAGGCAGCTCAAGGCGAGAATTGGCAAAGGACCTGGTCAGGTGTGTGCCTCTCAGTGATGCATGTGGAGAGCGGGAACTTTTTTTTTTACAAACTCAGTGAGTCAAAAGTTGTGGAAGTGGCAAAATTACTTGTATATTTATTTTTAATCACCCGTAGTAGATACTCTTTTTTAATAGAGGTAAGCTTGCTTTCATACCTAAAATAAATCTTGTTTTCTTTATTCAAATCTTGAAGATCATAGCCTGACTGAAATTCTTATCTATAGCACATAACCTATAAACCTTTGGGCATGTATCAAACAATATACTTTTATTTGAATACATGTATGAAAGGATCTTTTGAGCTGTGCCCCAGCTGAATTTTGCAGAACAAAACTTAAATTTCTATCGAGGGTGATTTGACAGTTGTGGCAATTGCCTTATAATCTTCATGTTCTGACCTTTTGGTACCATGCTTTAAAACGTACAAAAATACACATTTTTTTGACCTCTGTAATAAATTTCTACAAATTGTCTTTGATATTACCAAGTAGAATAAAAGAATTTAACCATAATTTGAATTTTTTTTGGTAGTCAAATGTGTTCTCAATAAATAAAAGCTGGAACGCCGGTTCTTTTTTGTTTGGAAATGCTGCTTTAGTCTTTCAATACATGCGAGACATTCAGTTTGGAGGTGAAATAATGCTGGTACATCTAGTGCCTGTTGCTGTTCAAAGCAGCAGTGTCGGTGTTATCATAACTCACTATACTGGAGAAGGATGATGTGGAAGTCACTCAAAATCGAAATACAGGAAACTCTTGTTTATCCGGCACCCAAATATCCGGAATTCTCGCTTAACCGGCAAAAATCATCCTCCGAAAACTCCTCTCAAATAACCGGCAATGTTGCCGAGTCGCAGTCCGAGTCTCCGCGAACGCCGAGTACTCCGAAAACTCCTCTCAAATAACCGGCAATGTTGCCGATCCCGAGTCCGCGAACGCCGATTTAGTCAGTAGGGGTAGTTTTCAAAAGTGCCACTACTCGGCCTCCTGGCGCTGTCGGAAGTCCGAAACACTGCAGTAGCAGGAGTTGATTCTCCCGCGCTGCCGGGAGTCTCACTTACTGTTAAGTAATTAAAGAGTTATGGATTACTCTCAACTGGCAGTACTGTACTTAATCAAGCATCTTCCACCATCCATTTAACACAACATTCTGTAGGTGAGTACCCAAATACTGTATACTGCACATTTCTTGATTTTTTTTTATTTTTCTTTGTTAAAAATAGCCTCGGTAGATATAACTCTCTGTTATCCAGAACTTTCGATCAACCGGCACCACGCCGGTCCCGTCGGTGCCGGATACCAAAGAGTTTCCTGTACAGAAAGGGGGGGGGGGGGGAAAGGAGGGAGACTAATGTTCTTCACATTATTAAATGTACTTTAGCTGTGATGTCAATTCTATGTCCCTTTTTTAAAAAAAATTGTAAAATGCATTGTGACTAACCATGACTAACTATCTCTGGCAATGTGGTGTGTGTGTATATGTGGGATGTATGTTTAGACAATGTTGTAAGGATTACAAGGGTTGATAACGTAATCTGTCCCTGAGTCGCCTTTTAAATGAGACTTGATAACCAATGATGACTCATGAGAAAGGTCGGGGCTAACAGAGTTCATTTGGCTCATCAGCATTGATGCCTTTAGTACCCCAACTCTTTATAATATCCTCCAACTACATTTGAACTATGCTTTTTTTTTGCCTCTAATATCATGCCTGATATTTAGTCACTGAAGAAGCTTTTCCTGATGTTTTTTATTTTACTTTTCACCTCATTTCCATTTTGTGTTCTCTGGTCTTATTTCCCTGGCTTACTTTGAAGTAGTAATTTGGATTTACCTTATTTATAATAGTTTTCAGTGGTGCTCCATTTCAGCTTGTTTTCTGATGCTTTTCTCTGTTTCAGATTATTTCTTTGATTCGCGCACAGTTTTTGATACGTGTATTTGCTTTGTTTTTACATAGTCACTGCGATTCAGATCTCGCATCCTGGCTTGGAGTAATAATTGCTCTATTTGACTGCTACGGGGAGTCTACGTTCTCCAAGGCCTGGAATTTCCTGGATCAGTGTAAATCGAAAAATATGCTAGAATTTACGCTGGCCTTGATGATTGGTACTTATGCCAAAATTTCCTGCCAATCTTATTAGCATATGCCGGAAAGTAAAAACTGGCATACCCAAGCTCTCTTTAAGACAGAGACACGGGGCTTCAGAGATCGGTTCCGGCCCATTGGAACAAAAGTACTAAGTGCCAACTCCCAATACCCTGTGCATGGCTATTCTGTGCCAGAAAAAATTAATAAACTTACCAGGGCAGCAAAGTATCAGAAGTCAGATCCACGATCCAAAAATACACAATACTTATCATGTCTGCCACTTGCATTGACCTCTTGCTCTCTTCCTCCCCCCCACCCCTGTCCGCTGTGTTAATGTGCTTGAATTGCCCATGGGGGGTAGGATGGTACCCTTTACATCCCCACCTTTACCTGAAAGTGTTTCTTCACTCGCATCCTTACATATGTTCACTCTAAAAATGCCTTGTATGGAATATAAGTGTTGGCTGCATTCACCTGTAATCACACCCATTATAGGCAGTTTGCTGATATCTGGGTTTTACTGCGTGCCAAGTAACCCTTAGTTTATTGCGTTATTTTTCAAGGAGAAGACAACCTATGATGGGTGAGAGCTGTGTGTGACCTGAGGTTTTCCCCCCATCGCCCCCAACACCTATTGCTGAAGAAGCTGTAAAAAGGTTGGAATGGAGGCCAAAAAAGGGTGGTGGAGAGGGGAAGTAGAAGGACATGTTCTGTTCCTCTTGTACTCTACATTAATTGTTAGTGAACCATGTTGTGAAACCGTTATTTCACTCCTACTGAAAGTGACGTGAGCGATGCGGAAAACCATACTAATTTTTTTTTTCCCTCTTGATGTGCTACAGAAGACACTAGCCTCTAACGATGCTAGCATGCACCATCAGTCGTGAAGGGTCGGGATGCATGACCTCCTGTATGAGGAGCCTGGGGCGTTGGAGCTTCTGGGTCCTGAGTTTAAAGGAATGATGCTGGCGGAGCTGTATCAGACAGTGTGCTGCAGATTGTGGCTCGCGTGCAGGAGTCCACTAGCAACATGCACTGTACATTGGTTGGTTTAACAGAAGTGCAGGCCACCATGGAGTATGCAGCAGCTTCTGTAACATTGCTGTAGAGGCCCTATGTCAGAGGCCTAAGGGCAGTCTGCACATCCTTCATGGAGGCTTAGACTGCAGTCAGTAAAGGCGTATTCTGCCAGACTGAAGAGGGCTGTCTCTTCTGACTTCAGCAGGGTTGGTGAGCAATTGCAGAAAAGCTTCGCTGATCTCATTGGAACCATTAGATCTGCTTTCCTGTAGATCAGTGACCATACAGAGGCAGTGCCAAGTACTAATATTATGGGAGGCATATGCACAGCTGATGGTGCTGTTTATCGGGATGCAGAAATGAGTGTCCTTCTGCCAGACACCTCCAATGCCTGCACATGTAGGAAAGAGGCAGAGCTATGCTGCTTATGCAGCCTACAGCAGATACAATGTGGGACCTACCTGCTGTGAGATGCGAGCTGCCTCAATCCCTATTAGACTGCAGCAGCCAAGCACTGCACGCTGCTGCCACTCCAGTAGCACCAGGTTAGGTTGAGTTCATTAGCACCAAGGGGAAGCAGGATAGTAGGAAGTAGGCACTTGTGCCAATGGTTATCAGATTATGTTGGCATTATGCTTGTGCGTGCAGGTATTGTTTTTGGGATGGTCTAGGAGTTGCTTTCATAAGGTTGCATTAATGGAAACTTTGTGATTCGTTGCACATAGTGCATTAATCCTAAGATTTTTTTCTGTCACCTATCGGGGAAGTGAGTATTTACTTGCATGACACAAGCTGCTTATCTAGAATTATTTTTTTCCTTCCCTCTAAACTTAGGTGGTGGTATTGAGCAAAGGAGCCATCAATAACTCTGAACTAGGAATCTCCCACACTATGAAATTGCCATGCCCGGCCATTTTGCTGCTAGTTGGCCATGAGGAAGCGGATAACATTTCTTGTTGCAGAAAACCTTGCATTTGGCACTGGCTTAATGTAGCTGTGCACACCTGATTGGCTAATGATGGTGATGTAACCAGTGGCTGCATGGAATGACGCTGTAGCATAAAGTTCAGGATAGCTATTTACATAGGAACAGGAGGAGGCCATTTAGCCCCTCGAGCCTGTTCCGCCATTCAATGAGATCATGGCTGATCTGCGACCTAACTCCATATACCCGCCTTTGGCCCATATCCCTTAATACCTTTGGTTAACAAAAATCTATCAATCTCAGATTTAAAATTAACAATTGATCTAGCATCAATTGCCGTTTGCGGAAGAGAATTCCAAACTTCTACCACCCTTTGTGTGTAGAAGTGTTTCCTAATTTCCCTCCTGAAAGGTCTGGCTCTAATTTTTAGACTGCCCCCCCCCTGTCCTAGAATCCCCAACCAGCGGAAATAGTTTCGCTCTACCCTATCTGTTCCCCTTAATATCTTGAAAACTTGGATCAAATCACCCCTTAACCATCTAAATTCCAGGGAATAGAACCCTAGTTTGTGTTATCTCTCCTCGTAATTTAACCCCTGGAGTCCGGGTATCATTCTGGTAAGCTGACGCTGCACTCCCTCCAAGGCCAATATATCCTTCCCAAGGTGTGGTGCCCAGAACTGCTCACAGTACTCTATAACCTTTACAATCACTACTTCCAAAAGGTAGATACAGGGGTATCCCCCTCCCAATGAGCAACCTATAGTGGTCTGGTGGGAAGGGCAGAAAATGGCAGTTCCACAGCAAATGGAACAAAGGCAGATGTGAAAGTGGTTGGCAACAGCAAAAGAAACACCAAAATGGGGTCACAGCATAAGGTTTCTGCAGATGCCACCACTCTGATTATCTTTTGCTTTTTCTCCAGTTCCCAACAACCCCGGATACTGCCAAGAACATCGACTGCTACTAACGAGCTGGAACTGGCACGAAATAGGACTTTCTGTCCTATCCTCTCCAACAGTCCTGTCCTTACTGCCTCATTTGCATATGCCATCCAAAAGATGTTCCTGTCTGCCAGAAATGCTGGTGGAAAATAGGGCAGGTGCTGAAATGAGCAGAGCAGAGCTCCTGTCCACTTGCTGCTACCCTGTGATTTCTTCTGTCTTTCCCTATCCTTCCAGAACATTCTTCCCCATCCCCGTATTTTGAAAAATAAAATCTCAGGCTCAGCCCTATAACCTAATTTCTTACTGCTATATATTTTTTTTTATTCATTCCTAGGATGTGGGTGTCGCTGGCAAGGCCAGCATTTATTTCCCATCCCTATATTGTCCTTGAGAAGGTGGTGGTGAGCCGCCGCCTTGAACCGCTGCAGTCCCTGTGGTGACGGTACTGCCACAGTGCTGTTCGGGAGGGAGTTCCAGGATTTTGACCCACTGACGAACAACGATATATTTCCAAGTCAGGATGGTGTGTAACTTGGAGGTGATGGTGCTCCCATGCGACTGCTGCCCTTGTCCTTCTAGGTGGTAAAGGTCGTGGGTTTGGGAGGTGCTGTCGAAGAAGCCTTGGCGAGTTGCTGCAGTGCATCTTGTAGATGGTACACACTGCAGCCACGGTGCGCCGGTGGTGGAGGGAGTGAATGTTTAAGGTGGTGGATGGGGTGCCAATCAAGCGGGCTGCTTTGTTCTGGATGGTGTCGAGCTTCTCGAGTGTTGTTGGAGCTGCACTCATCCAGGCAAGTGGAGAGTATTCCATCACACACCTGACTTGTGCCTTGTAGATAGTGGAAAGACTTTGGGGAGTCGGAGATGAGACACTCGCCATAGAATACCCAGCCTCTGTCAGCTGTGGCTCAGTTGGTAGCACTCTCGCCTCTGCGTCAGAAGGTTGTGGGTTCAAGTCCCACTCCAGGCACTTGAGCACAAAAATCCAGGCTAATACTCCAGTGCTGTACTGAGGGAGTGCTTCACTGTTTGAGGTGCCGTCTTTCGGATGAGACGTTAAACCGAGGCTCCTTCTGCCCCGGTGTCCTAGCCAATATTTATCCCTCAACATCACTAAAAACATTATCTGGTCATTATCACATTGCTGTTTGTGGGAGCTTGCTGTACGCAAATTGGCTGCCGCGTTTCCCACATTACAGCAGTGACAACACTCCAAAAGTACTTAATTGGCTGTAAAGCGCTTTGAGACGTCCGGTGGTCGTGAAAGGCGCTATATAAATGCAAGTCTTTCTTTGGCCTGCTCTTGTAGCCACAGTATTTATGTGGCTGGTCCAGTTAAGTTTTTGGTCAATGATGACCCCCAGGATGTTAATGGTGGGGAATTCAGGGATGGTAGTGCCGTTGAATGTCAAGGTGCGGTGGTTAGACTCTCTTGTTGGTGATAGTCATTGCCTGGCACTTGTGCAGTGCAAATTGTTACTTGCCACTTATCAGCCCAAGCCTGAATGTCGTCCAGGTCTTGCTGAATGCGAGCATGGACTGCATCATTATCTGAGGAGTTGCGAATGGAATTGAACACTCTGCAGTCATCAGCAAACATCCCCACTTCTGACCTTATGCTGGAGGGAAGGTCATTGATGAAGCAGCTGAAGATGGTTGGGCCTAGGACACTGCCCTGAGAAACTCCTGCAGCGATGTCCTGGGGCTGTGATGATTGGACTCAAACAACCACAACCATCTTCCTTTGTGCTAGGTATGACTCCAGCCAGTGGAGAGTTTTCTCCCTGATTCCCATTGACTTCAATTTTACTAGGGCTCCTTGATGTCACACGCAGTCAAATGCTGCCTTGATGTCAAGGGCAGTCACTCTCACCTCGCCTCTGGAATTCGGCTCTTTTGTCCATGTTTGGACCGAGGCTGTAATGAGGTCGGGAGCTGAGTGGTCTTGGCAGAACCCAAACTGAGCATCGATATGCCTCAAACTAGAGTTTCTTATTCTGAATGCTGCTTGCATTTATGTATGGATACTTAATAATGATCCTTGCAGGGTTTTTTTTCTAAGATTGTTTAGTCTCTTTGTTTCCTTTACCTGGATTTACTTTCTCCTTTTATCTTGCTCACCCCTCCTTTTGACTACATTTCAAGCTCTTTAAAGTCTTAGCAACTTCACCTCCCTATCTAGTTTTGATGAATCTCGGTTCTCTATATTGATAGCTAGTCTTTCAGCTGCCACCTGCCTGGTTGAAATACGGCCCATCCCTCTTTAAACCAGGTTGGTGACCCAAAAACGCCCATGGCTTTAAAGCCGAAACCTTTTTACTGGTACAGGTTGGCTAGCCACTCATTTCTTCCCCTAATTCTATTTGTGAGCTGTCTGCTAACAGACTGGGCCCGGGGATGTGAAAGGTGCTATGTAAAGGCAAGTTTGTTTAATAACCCTGCTAATGCAGCTTTACAACTCCTCTCCTTCAAATTTCAGGCATTATGTTGACAGTTCGCATTGCTATTAGAACTGCTTCGGTGATTTTCTGCTGTGCTTCAAAAAACAGCTGGGTGGGTGTAGCAGCATTGAAATGGTAATGCCTCGGGTTTCCCTCATGGCTTAGCTAGTTAACAGAGTGAATAGCTGAGCTACACAGACTGGGAGTACCCCAACTTCAATCCCCAATCTTTACGGAGTGAGTTGATCTCAGCCAGGATGGTAGTTGGAGTGCAATGATTGTCTTCAGTACCTCTGGGGTAAGGAGAGAAAAATCCATCCGGGTTTGTGCTCCTGATGAAACTACATGTATGTGGATATTGGGCAAAATCTAGAGCAACTGTATCACGCTTTTTTTTTAAATGAAGTCTTGTAGTCCAATACGTGTAACCTCCACTGTAATCACATAGATACACAGGTTAAATTGAAGTACCGTCAGTGACTACAAAATATTTTCCATCCATCAGACTTTTTTTTCCCCCTCCGAGTCAGAAGGTTGTGGGTTCAAGTCCCACTGCAGAGACTTGAGCACAAAAATCTGGGCTGACATTCCAGTGCAGTGCTGAGGGAGAGCTGCACTGTCGGATGTGCCATCTTTCGAATGAGATGTTAAACCAACTACTCTCTCAGGTGGACATAAAAGATCCCATGGCACTATTTCGAAGAAGAGCAGGGGAGTTATCCCCGGTGTCCTGGCCAATATTTATCCCTCAATCAACATCACTAAAACAGATTATCTGGTCATTATCACATTGCTGTTTGTGGGATCTTGCTGTGTGCAAATTGGCTGCTGCATTTCCTACATTACAACAGTGACTACATTTCAAAAAGTCCTTCATTGGCTGTAAAGCGCTTTGGGACGTCTGGTAGTCGTGAAAGGCGCAATATAAATGCACGTCTCTCTTTCTATTCCTTGGTTTTCTGCCCTTATAAATTGCTGAGATATGGTTCCTAGCTCTTCACCAAATTATCCACTCTTCATGTGTGAATCTAAACCGTGTCATCAGGTGATTTGATCACAGGAGCCAAGCCTGATGCTGTCTTACCTGACATCCACTTCTGGTAAGGGTTGCTGTATGGTGATCAGGAGCAGGAACTATGCCTGTTTCCCCCCCACTCTCCCAGGAACATCTCTCAATTGCAGAGCTACCATACTGCCCTGGCTGAGGACAGCTAACTCCCCACAGACCAGAGATTGATCTTCCTTCTCATGTCTGGGTCAGTTACATAACCAGGTGAGCTATCAACAACAACAACAACAACAACTTGTATTTACATAGCGACTTTAACGTAGTAAAATGACCCAAGGACAATAAAATTTGACACTGAGCCACATAAGGAGAAATTAGGGCAGGTGACCAAAAGCTTGGTCAAAGAGGTAGGTTTTAAGGAGTGTATTAAAGGAGGAAAGAGAGGTGGAGAGGTTTAGGGAGGGAATTCCAGAGCTTAGGGCTTAGGCAATAGAAGGCACGGCCACCAATGGTTGAGCGATTTATAATCAGGGATGCTCAAGAGGGCAGAATTAGAGAAGCGCAGATATCTCGGGTGGTTGTGGGGCTGAAGGAGATTACAGAGATAGGGAGGGGTGAGACCATGGAGCGATTTGAAAACAAGGATGAGAATTTTGAAATCGAGGGGTTGCTGGACCGGGAGCCATTGTAGGTCATCCAGCACAGGGGTGACGGGTGAACGGGACTTGGTGCAAGTTAGGTCACGGGCAGCCGAGTTTTGGATGACCTCAAGTTTATGTAGGGTAGAAGACAATTAGAAGTAACACTTAATAAACAGTACATAGCTTGTTCTGCTCATGGAGAAGTTCTTTAGCTTTATCACACTTTTGAGTAGTGAGAAGTTGGTTAAGCACTAAATGATATTTCACGACTGGCCATGATGCACCCACCAGACATGCTGCATTATTGTTTTACAGTGGACTGGACTATTTAAATCAGCTGTCCAGTAGTCAAAAGATCGACAGTCATGCAATCGTCAGTATTTTTAAAAAAAATATTCGGATGACACTCGGGCAGTAGCATATGTCTCCTCCGTAAACATGTGCGCTCAACATCTTGTTACTGGTGACTAACCCTCTTGTAAAATAATGCAAATGAGTTAGTGGGTGGCTGCAAGGGTAGCAATGTTTCATACTCTTCCCACGTTGAAACATTTTTTTTCGTTGTGCTGCCTGAGTCAGCCATAGCACTTTAAACACCTCGGAGCACTTTACACATGCCAGAAGCACTGCACCCGTGGGCACCCTCCAGAGCCACAGTGATGCTGACAGCTTCCTCGCTGGCAATTCCTGCTGCTAGTCATTTTCAAGTGCAGAAGTCAAGCTAGGAATACTACCTGTCAAATCTAACCTTTTATTTGCAAATGAAACAAGTGTAACCTACTTCTATGCACATCATTCGAGATATGCATATGTATTTAAACGGTTTGCTGTCTGACTCAGTGTTTTTTTGCTGCTGAATATCACTCCCTAGTATTATCTTGACGTCTCTTTCTATGATTTCATCCCACTTCCGCTCTGCAGAAATTGGACTCTGAATCCAGCCGCACTATTCCAGGATTACATGTTATAAATGATGCGGTTAGCAATTTTTGCTGACTATGAGCGACCTTAGTTTTTAAGTTCCAAAGTAATGCCATTTTATTTTATATTCAACATTTAATTGAAACAGAGATTTGTGTTTTACAGCCTTTAAATATTCCTAGCTACAGCCACTTAACATAAATCCCTTCGATTTATTATCTGGCCACTTGAAATTTAAATTTAAGCCTGGCCTGCTGCCATTAGTTCTGTTAAAGCCTGAGTAAACTGTTATCAGTTCCAGTACCCCTCCTACTTTTTTTTAAATTGCTTTTTCTTTCGCTGGGACAGTAGGGTTCCCCACATCCTACACACCCTCCATCAATTAACCTAGTCTCAACAGCTTTTTTTTGGGGGGGGTGGGGCCGGGGGGCAAGGGCAAGAGAGTTCCAGATTTCTATCATCCTCATCAGCTGATTGTTTTTCACTCTCCTAAAGGGGTGTCAATAATCTGAAATACAAAAATAGGCAAGCAGTCGCGAAAAAGTTGCTGGAGAAATTTCTCCGGGCTTTTTGTACTAGCATTATCTCCCAGCCAACATTATTTTACTATTTCAGGATATTGAATGTATTGCATTGTGGTGAGATCTTCAGACTGAAGTTTCAATATGCCATTGTTCTGGTGGTTTTCAAATGGTCGAATCTTTTTTATTATATATATATATATATTTGTGGTGCTTGGCACAGAATGTTCCCTGTACAGTCATCACCACAGGGCATGTGTAAAGGATGGCTCATGCTTTCATTTGTTCTGTCTCGTTTGATCTTGACGTGCCAGCTTCTTGGCTTTTCAGAACTGCAGCTACCCTTTAGCAAAATAAGATGCAATTTTGGGATGAGTTCGGCAGCACCATACTGTGCTTCTGTATATTTTTGTAATTTTACCTTATGCTACCCTCCTGTTGTTCTCCCTGTTCTCACGATTACACAGCAGAGAAAATATAAATGTCAGTCATGGCCACTGCCCGGCAAGGCCCACTTCACAAAGTTGAGTATCCCCATGTACATGGCATCGCCAGGATAAAGGAACACCAAGAGCATAGCACATGGTGAGGCCTGGTCACCATGGAAACCACCACCATAAACAAGAGCAGTAATAGTAGGAGACTTCAATTACTCTAATATAGACTAGGAAAAAACAGAATAAAGGGCAAGGAAGGTGAAGAATTCCTAAACTGTGTACAGGAGAACTTTCTTAATATGTTTCTAGCCCAACGAGGAACGAAGCAGTGCTGGGGAATGAAGTAGGGCAAGTGGAGTGTGTTTTAGTGGGAGAACATTTGGGGAATAGTGATCATAATATAATTAGGTTTTTAAAGTAGTTATGGAAAATGACAAAGGGAAATACCCAACTGGAAGAGAGTTAATTTCAGTGATTTGACAAGAGAGCTAGCACAGGAGGACTGGGAACAAAGATTGGCCAGGAAAAACAGTCAATGAGCAATGGCAGGCCTTCAAGACGGAGATAGTTTGGGTACAAACCAAGCATATTCCCATAAGGAGGAAAGATGGGGCATCCAAAGCTGGAGCTCCCTGGATGAAAAAAGAAATAGAAGTTAAAATAAAACAGAAGAAAAGGTCTCTGTACAGGATACAATCAAAAACCAGGTAGAATACAGAGAGCGCAGGGGGTAATTGAAAAAGGATATAAAAAAGGCAAAGGGAGAGTATGAGAAAAGATTAGCGGGTAACATAAATGGGAACTCAATCTTTTATAATCATATAAAAAGTAAAAGGATAGTTAAAGGAATGGTGGGGCCGATTAGGGACAATAAAGGAAATCATCTTGTGGAGGCTGAGGGCATTTCTGAGGTACTGAATGAGTACTTTGCATCTGCCTTCACAAAAGAAGAGGTTGAAGTTAATGTCGGCGTAGAGGAGGGGGAGCAGAGATATTGGCTCGGATAAAAAGAGATAGAAAGGAGGTGCTAAATAGATTGGCATCACTCAAAGTCAACAAATCACCCGGTCCAGATGGGGTGCATCCTAGGTTGCTGAGGGAAGCTAGGGTGGAGATAGCAGAAGTTCTGACCATAATCTTTCAATCCTCCTTGGATACTGGAATGGTGCCAGAGGACTGGAGGATTGCAAATGTTGCGCCTCTGTTCAAAATAGGGGAGAGGGATACACCTGATAACTACAGGCCAATCAGTCTAACGTCAGTGGTGGGAAAACTACTAGAGACAAAATTAATCCTCACTCGGAGAGGCATGGGTTAATAAGGGACAGTCAGCATGGATCTGTTAAAGGCAAATCATGTCTGACTGACCTGATTGTGTTCTTTGATGAACTAACACAGAGGGTTGATGAAGGTAGTCCAGTAGATGTTGTATGTACGGACTTTCAAAAGGCATTTGATAAAGTACCTCATAACAGACTTACTCAAAAAATAGAAGCACGTGGTATTAAAGGTACAAAATTGGCTAAGGGAAAGGAGGCAGAGAGTAGTGGTGAACAGATGTTTTCCTGACTGGAGAGAAGTATGCATTGGGGTCCCCCAGGGGTCGGTATTAGGACCATTGCTTTTCTTGTTATATATAAATGACCTGGACTTGGGTATAGGGAGCACAATTTCAAAGTTTGTGGATGATACAAAACTTGGCAATGTAGTAAATAGTGAGCACGACAGTAGCCGACTTCAGGAGGACTTGGATAGACAGACTGGTGAAATGGGCAGACACATGGCAGATGCAATTTAATGCGGATAAGTGTGGTGATGCACTTTGGGAGAAACAACATGGGGAGGCAGTATAATCTAAATGGTATTATTTTGAGGGGGGTGCATATTCAAAAATCTTTAAAGATGGCAGGGCAAGTTGAGAAGGCAGTTAAGAAAGCGTATGGGATACTTGGCTTTGTAAATAGGGGCATTGAATACAAACACAAGGAAGTCATGCTAAACCTTTACAAATCTCTAGTTAGGCCTCAGCTGGAGTATTGTGTACAATTCTGGGCAGCACACTTTAGGAAGGATGTCAAGTCCCTAGAGGGGGTACAGAGGAGGTTTACCAGGATGATACCAGAGATGAGGGAGTTCAGTTATGTAGAGAGATTGGAGAAACTGGGATTGTTTTCCTTAGAGCAGAGAAGGTTAAGGGGAGACACAATAGAGATATTCAAAACTATGAGGGGTTTGATAGAGCAAGTAGGGAGAAACTGTTTCTTCTGGCAAGTGGATCGGTAACCAGAGGTCATAGATTTAAAATAATTGACAAAAGAACTAGTGGGGAAATGAGGAGAAATTTCTTCACACAGAGGGTTGTTGCGATCTGGAACACGCTACCAGAAAAGTGGTGGAATCAGATTCCACAGGAACTTTCAAAAGACAATTGGACGTGTACTTGAAGAGGACTAATTTGCAGGGTTATGGGGAAAATGCTGGGGTGTGGGACTAAATTGGACAGCTCTTTCAAAGAGCCGGCCAAGGCGTGACGGGCTCAGTGGCCTCCTTCTGTGCTGTAAGATTGTATGATTGTACGGCCTAGAAATTCGGATCGGGCGCCCGTTATACGCAGTGCCTGATATTCAGTTCCATTGCAGTCATTTACTAATGAATGCAGAAGAATATTGTTCTGATAGTGATTTATTCCTGGGCTTACATTACTCCTGAGAAAGACTTCAGAGTGTATTCTCATGCTTGTGAAGTAAATCCAGTAACGCATGCATCATTACTAACATGATAAGTTCTACCTGAGAGATTTACAGCAAACCCTTTTGCCCAGGATAAAAAGATTGTTGTGAACACATTGAAAGCGAAAGAGGACATTCAGTACTTTGAAGAGCAATTTGATTATAATACTTCTTTGTTCATATTCAGCAGCCATCATTAATTAGCAAATTCCATGATGAAAACATTGATGGTGTACATGTATTTTTGAAAACGGCAAAGGACTCTAAGGGATAATGTGACAACATTCTGTGTCCTGTAATGAATAAATTACTGCATTTTTTTTGAAGTGTGAGAATTAGGTGTTTTATTTTTTACAAAGATTCTATTGAGCTCCTCCTGATATTTTTAAATCTTCTACAGATTAAAAAAAAAACATTTAATTCAAAATTATTTAAAGAATGTCGCTTGTGTTTTGTACCAATTATACATGGTGTTTTGGAAGCTCCTTCTTTGCAGAGTCAAGTGAGTTTCTGTCTGATATTCGGAGTCATTCACTGGCCATATACTTTACATCTAATAAAAAAAAGGTTTTCAGGATGTGCTTGAATGTTTAAAGGAAAAGTTGAAGCCCCCAAGTCACACGTGTCTGCTAGAGGAAGCACTTCTGTTGTGCCTCAGCGTTGCAATATTCATGGTATTCTCATCTGCACATAAGTGGACTTGAAAGGTGAAGTTTTCCATTAAAGTGGCAGGTGGCACAAACCCTGAGAGAATCTCGTGCGCAGCCCCATGTTGTGTGCTTATGACATTTTCTTACCACCTGCTGTCTTCTGAAGTTACATTTAACTGCAAAGAATATATACATGAGTGCCTTTTATGTTAGTGCAGACATATAAAACTTGCATTTGTATAGTGACCTATTGTATCCCAAAGCTTTTCATATATAGCGAATTACCTTTTTGAAGTGTAGCTACTGTGGTTAAGTAGGCAAACAGAGCAGTCAGTTTATACACAGCAAGACTCCACAGCTAACAAATGAAATGAATGACCAGTTAAGCTGTTTTGGGCTAAGGGAGGAGTGTTGGGTAGGAAAACGGGCGAACTCGCCGTTGTTCTTCATATATTGCTGGGATCTTTAACATCCAACCCAGATCGGCGGCTATCTTATTTCAAAGGTGGCGACTTTCTCACTTGTGCACTGTCAGCTGAGATTATGCTCTTGAGACCTGGAGTGGGGCTTGAACTCACCATCTTCTGGTTTAGAAGTAAGCATGCTGCCAATTGACCACAGATAACACTTTGTTAGTGAACTGATTATGCTACTAATTGGGACTAAGTTATGTATTTGCTGTCTTAATTATCTCCTTGCTATTGTGTTCTCATTTCTGTATTACTTGGTGGATCTACAAGATCACATGGTTCAGGGAGTCAGGTGTAATCCCAGGTTGGTGTGCAGATCAAAATAAACAGACATTAGCAGCAGTGCACAAGTGCGTGTGCCTTCATTAGGCATTGTTCATAGATCCCAATATTAGTGATCCTAACACCAGCAATCTGCCAAATAAAATATAGAGTTAATATATAATAAAATATTAATTACAAGTGGAGTAACACTGCTGCCAGTGTTGTGACTTTGTATGTAGGCATGCTGAGCAGACTGCAACCACACATTCCCACCCACCTACAGCCTGAGGGTGTTTTCCAGGCAGAGAGTGATACAGTGATAGGCTCACGACTGCACCTGTCACCCATAGCTAGAGGGAGGCAGGATTAGGGGATTGAGTCCCCAACTAAATATGCATATAACAAAATACACATATTTGCATAACGTACGCTAACGTAAAATGAGGAATGTTCAATTTACATTTAAAAGTATACATCCCTTTTAAACAATTACAGTATTTAAAGCACACAGTTTTCCCAGTGTGTCAGCCGTGGCTCAGTTGGTAGCCCTCTCACCTCTCAGTCAGAAGGTTGTGTGTTCAAGTCCCACTCCAGAGACTTGAGCACAAAATTTTAGGCTGACACTCCAGTGCGGTACTGAGGGTGCGCTGCACTGTCGGATGAGACATTAAAACGAGGCCCCGTCTGCTCTCTCAGGTGGACATAAAAGATCCCATGGCACTATTTCGAAGAAGAGCAGGGGAGTTATCCCCTGTGTCCTGGCCAATATTTATCCCTCACTCAAAATCACTAAAAACAGATTAACTGGTCATTATCACGTTGCTGTTTGTGGGAGCTTGCTGTGTGTAAATTGGCTGCCGCGTTTCCCACATTACAACAGTGACTCCACTTCAAAAGTGCTTCATTGGCTGTAAAGCGCATTGCCATGTCCTGAGGTCATGAAAGGTGCTATATAAATGCAAGTCTTTCTTTTCTTTATGGAAGACCGTGAGTCTAACACACCATGCCACTGAGTAGTACAACATTGTTTCCGATGTCGCCCATACCTAGTTCCCAAGCTCAAGCGTGCCATTGGAAGCAGGTACCATGTGGAGACCAGCCACATCCCCAAAGGAAATGAACATTTCTATTTAAAAAAAAAAAAATCTATGTTGCAGGTGAGGACTGAATATAAAATTTTCAGTAAAGCTCTGGCTAGAATATTTTAATGACATTCCTATTTCACAGCTGAATGCTGCGTTGTAACATTTCAGCGTCTGTACTCTCCAAGTCTAAGTGACAGTGCAAAATGCGGAGGCTGCAAATAGCAGCAGGAGTAGGCTTCCTCCAGTCAAGCTCTGCAAGCTATGGTGCAATGCCAGGGTATATTTAATTAATAGGACATATGGGAAAAATCCCTATACTGAAACTGTCATTCCTAGTAGAATGAAGAAAGGGAGTTGGCTTGCATATAAATGTTGCCATAGATTATATTCAAACTTAAATTGCGAAAGCAGAAACCAGTTGGCAAAACATCTTAAGTTTTAGGTCATCAGTAAGTGTGTAGGTGTCTTCTTTATACGTTTCATATCAATAATTGTACCTCTCTGTAACTTTTAATGCTGCATCATTTTATTAAAAGTATCTTTCCTATTAAATTTTTTTTATTTTGTATCACTTTAGATTGAAAGGACTTCCTTATACCGTGTGGGAATCTGTGTTTGAAGTTAGCCTAGGTAAAGCTTGTCAATCTGTAATTACAACCCCCTCCACTGGAGGCACTGCAGCACCACAGCATAACAAGTTTACAGTTTCCATTATAACTGTGGCCATAGGAATTTATGATAAAAATACAAAAATAAGGATAGAATGTATGACTTTAAAATGGGGACTGAATCACCCGTACTGGTTCAATTATTCCCTGCCCACTTACCTGACTTCATGTGATACACTTGGTCTTGATTCGCCATGTGTACTGCCGTGAGAGATCAACTATTAGTCGTTCCAAGTGATATAATCTGGGTCGTCCCAATCAAGTTTCCAAGGGATGTCAGTCCACAGCATGAAAATTGCTGTTAAATTTGACAGTAATTCGTACATAATGGGAACTCCTACAGTCAATTTAAACCAACATCTAGATCGGAAAGTTGCTGTGTCAGGAACATTTTTGGCTATACTTGACAACCATTTCACCAAACTTACTTCTCTCTTTTTGATTTCATCTGTTAAAATATTTTCAAAAGAAATTACAATATTGAATTCAGCAGTCGTCTTCTTTTCGTGTCTTCTCGTTGTTCCCTTTGGGGAACAGTATGAGGCAGTGGAAGGATTTGCAGGCTGATTAACAGTCTGACTGGCCGTGATGTTAACGCTCCTTCCATGACCGTAACCATCTTCATACCAGCCGATAGGGTGGTTAGTCCTATACGGCGGGAGGGTTTTATGGGCTCCCACAACCCACACCCACCCGACGCAAGTATCCCACTGGATGTCAACCCAGAATTCAAAGCCGGCGCTCCGACTCCACTCGTCGGGACTGTCTGGAGTGGGGTTCGGAACCCTGCACCTTCTGGCCCAGCGGCGGGGAATGCTACCACTGCGCCAAAGGCCCACTCCTAATTCAGCAGTGAATGAGCCTTTTTACAAATTAACCCCACCCCCAACAAAAGCAACAGATAAGCGGTCAACTTTGGGTGAATTGCTATCTATCTGCGGGTGCCGAAGCTTTGCTTGCTTGCCTGCCTTTGGGTCTGGGAGAGATGCAGGGTATGAGATTGGGTGGGTGGGGTTCAGCTCATAACGGGGTAGAAAGTACATAGTCTGCAGGAGGGCTTGATGGGCTGACTGGCCTTTTCTCGATCCACGGATTCTTATGTTCTTGTATGCTTCAACAATGAAGTAAAACTACGTCAGACATAGATAAAGCTAAGACACTGTGGTATCTTATAAAACGGTCTTCCAGCTTATGTTGCAATAAATTTGAAAAGCAGCATTTTAGATACAGCAGAAATAACATTTACGAGATACTGAAGCTTCAATCTATAGTTCTACAGAAAAGACTGGGGGTGAGATTGTGCCCATTATTCTTCACAAATTCCCAATCTCGGGTACCATGGAGAGGTATTGAGCAGAGTGCTTTGCCACAGGGAGTTTATAAAGGACAATAAACAAGGGGCAGGAATGGAACCCCCCCCCCCCCCACAAAACTTAGCTCTGATCAGCATTCACAAGCTAAGCAAACAGAAAACCTCAATCTGTGGAATGGGCATGCTGAAAGTATATAGGTAGGAGCTAGGGAATTCTACCCGGAAAAACATTTGTTACCCAGCATTAGTTATTTTCACGGCGGAAATCAATTTCAATAATGCATGAGTTTATGTACCAGTACCATTGCTGCTTTCCCTGCATTCTCAAATAGCATTCAGGAGTCAAACAGAGCTTGTTCAGAGAAGAGTTGGTGGGCACGGGTAGAAGACACTGTAAGAAATTGTGGATTGAAAGAAATAATCGTCTGTTACGAGTTCCGTAGATCAGCAGTTTGCCTAAGTTGATGACACAGAAAGATTCCAGTCATGTCAGAAAAATAGCTGTACAGAGAGCTGAATTATGAGGTCAGAACACAAAAACAGGCCTTCGAGTGGGCATAGCTAGGCCTGATAAGGGATGCAGCAAGGAGCTCTAGGATAAACAAGTTGTCCACGAGAGGGCAACAAGACCTTTAGAACTGAGATAAGGAGGAAAATTACCTCATGAGGCTGGGAAGGGGCGGTCATAGGTAGCCTCTCCCTTGTAATTGGACAATGGGATGGGTAAAAATGATTGACACCAGGTATCCACCAGCTCATCGAAATAACGTATAAAAACAGACGACTGAGAGAGGAAAACAGGCAGTTAGGGGCGAAGGCTTCCCTGAGGTGGCCGACGGCCCAACACCTCCAACAGCTGGAGGGATGACCCAATGGAAGTGACCGCTTCAGCAGACTGCAGGATCTTACAGCGCCTTTCACGATCACCGGACGTCCCAAAGCGCTTTACAGCCAATGAAGTACTTTTAGAAGTGTAGTCACTGTTGTAAATGTAGGAAACGTGGCAGCCAATTTGTGCACAGCAAGCTCCCACAAACAGCAACGTGATAATGACCAGATAATCTGTTTTAGTGATGTTGATTGAGGCATAAATATTGTCCAGGACACCGGGGATAACTGTTCTGCTCTTTTTCGAAATAGTGCCATAGGTTCTTTTACATCCACTTGAGGGAGCAGACGGGGCCTCGGTTTAGCGTCTCATCCGAAAGACGGCACCTCCGACAGTGCAGCACTCTCTCAGCACTGCACTGGAGTGTCAGCCAAGATTTTTCTGCTTAAGTCTCTGGAGTGGGACTTGAACCCACAACCTTCTGACTCAGAGGTGAGAGTGCTACCCACTGAGCCACGGCTTTTGCGTTTTCACGCAATGACTCCCCTGGATCCAAAATACCAGTAACTCCTGTCTTTCTCCTAACTGTGGCCCGACAATGCATCCTACTGAAGTGACAGAAGCAAGGTTCCCCCCCCAGTCTGTCAGCATGTGTTGAATCATTATGGAAAGTAGCCCAGTCTGAAAAAGTTATGTCACAATCGGGAGAAATTCTTCAAAATCTGGATTCCACTGCTGGTCTACTGCTGAAACAGGCAAATCAACAACACGCCCCACGTGATACAAGCACTCCACTGATAAGGCACACAGCAACTTGCTGAAGTGAAGAAAATCACAGAAAAAAAATAGACACGAGAGCAAAATAATCCATTATAATCGCAGGAACATTTTTACATTTATGAAAATAGAATTGACATAGGAGGCTTCAAGTTTTGGGACACTCTGCTTGTCACACTCCACCATGCGGAAAGCACGCCAACAGTGCAATGAGTACAATATGTAATTTAACTTTTTTCTTTGGTTTTTTAATGACCATCTGTATCTGTTTCCACCCTGTTGATGATGTTGGCCAAGTCCAAAGTGCTCTTCAAGACTATGCATGTTATTTCAGTTTACGCATCAAGACTCGTTTTAGATGTCCTTTTGTTTACTCGCTGTGCACAGTCAAGCTTTGGGTTGCTTGATTGACTAGAAGGGCAAAGCCAAATTGTCCCCACCTAGAATTAAGCATTAGTTATGTCAATCTATAATTACACTTGACATCAGAACTTTTTGGGAGGAAAAAGAATTCCCAAGTCAGTCACTACATAAAGAAAATACAAACAACTATGACTGTGCAAAGGTCACCAACTTTAGGCCACTCAGAGCAAAGCGGTTGTCCATCTTCACATACATTTTGTCCACTACCTCACCATTGTATTGGTGTACCAATGCTATTGTTGATTTTTTAAACTTTGCTTCTAAAATCTGAAGATAATTACTCCTGCTTCTGACTAGATATTTTCCTGTGTTTTGGTCACTGAGTGTTTTAGGCTCAGAAATGTGCTGAAGTTTCCAAGCACAAAATGGTCGTAATCATTTTTTTAAAATATTCGTTCATGGGATGTGGGCGTCGCTGGCAAGGCCAGCATGTATTACCCATCCCTAGTTGCTCTTGAGAAGGTAGTGGTGAGCTGCCTTCTTGAACCGCTGCAGTCCATGCATTGAAGGTACCCCCACAGTGCTGTTAGGGAGGGAGTTGCAGGATTTTGACCCAGCGACGATGAAGGAACGGCGATATACTTCCAAGTCAGGATGGTATGTGACTTGGACGGGAACTTGGAGGTGGTGGTGTTCCCATGCGCCTGCTGCCCTTGTCCTTCTAGGTGGAAGAGGTCGCGGGTTTGGCAGTTGCTGCCGAAGGAGCCTTGGCGAGTTGCTGCTGTGCATCTTGTAGATGGTACACACTGCAGCCACGGTGCGCCGGTGGTGGAGGGAGTGAATGTTTAAGGAGGTGGATGGGGTGCCAATCAAGCGGGCTGCTTTGTCCTGGATGGTGTCGAGCTTCTTGAGTGTTGTTGGAGCTGCACTCATCCAGGCAAGTGTTCCATCACACTCCTTACTTGTGCCTTGTAGATGGTGGAAAGGCTTTGGGGAGTCAGGAGGTGAGACACTCACCGCAGAATACCTAGCCTCTGACCTGCTCTTGTTGCCACAGTATTTATGTGGCTGGTCCAGTTACGTTTCTGGCCAATGGTGACTCCCAGGATGTTGATGGTGGGGGATTCGGCGATGGTAATGCTGTTGAATGCCAAGGGGTGGTGGTTAGACTCTCGCTTGTTGGAGATAGTCATTGCCTGGCACTTGTGTGGTGCGAATGTTACCTGCCACTTATCAGCCCAAGCCTGAATGTTGTCCAGGTCTTGTTGCATGCGGGCATGGACTGCTTCATTATCTGAAGAGTTGCGAATGGCACTGAACACTGTGCAGTCATCAGCAAACATCCCCATTTTTGACCTTATAATAGAGGGAAGGGCATTGATGAAGCAGCTGAAGATGGTTGAGCCTAGGACATTGGCCCTGAGGAACTCCTGCAGCGATGTCCTGGGGCTTTGATGATTGACCTCCAACCACCACAACCATCTTCCTTTGTGCTGGGTATGACTCCAGCCAGTGGAGCGTTTTCCCCCTGATTCCCATTGACTTCAGTTTTACTAGGGCTCCTTGATGCCATACTCAGTCAAATGCTGTCTTGATGTCAAGGGCAGTCACTCTCACCTCACCTCTGGAATTCAGCTCTTTTGTTCATATTGGACCAAGGCTGTAATGAGGTCTGGAGCCGAGTGGTCCTGGCGGAACCCAAACTGGGCCTCTGAGCAGGTTATTAGTGAGTAAGTGCTGCTTGATAGCACTGTTGACGACTCCTTCCATCACTTCTAGGGAGTGGTAGATTTGATGATGCAATTCTTTTTTAACATCACTGTCCTAGTTCAGTAAAGCGGAGATTTAACAAGCTCTTAAAAGAACATTTGTTTACCTACTCATAAAATCATCATAGACTCTCATTTTTGCAGTGTCTGAAAAGGCTATCTATTTATATACAATAGGTCAAAGTGGACCAAAAAAAATCTTGTAAGGTGGCAGGACAAGTTGAGAAGGCTGTTAAGAAGCTAAACCTTTATAAATCACTGGTTGGGCCTCAGCTGGAGTATTGTGTCCAATCCTGGGCACCACACTTGGAGAGGGTGCAGAGGAGATTTACTAGAATGGTGCCGGGGACTTCAGTTTCGTGGAGAGACTAGAGAAACTGGGATTGTTCTCCTTATAGCAGAGAGAGGAAATTTAATAGAGGTTTTCAAAATTATGAAGGATTTTGATGGAGTAGATAGGGAGAAACTGTTTCCACTGGCAGGAGGGTCAGTAACCAGAGGAGACAGATTTAAGGTAATTGGCAAAAGAACCAGAGGCGAGATGAAGAGTAATTTTTTTTATGCAGCGAGTTGTTATGATCTGTAATGCGCTGCCTGAAAGGGTGGTGGAAGCAGATTCAATAGTAACATTCAAAAGGAAATTGTATAAATACTTGATGGGGAAAAATATGGGGAAAGAGCAGGGGGAGCGGGACTAATTGGAGAGCTCTTTCAAAGAGCCGGCACAGACAAGATGGGCTGAATGGCCTCCTTCCGTGCTGTATGATTCTATGTGTTACTGTACTTATTTTCTGTTCTCCTGGTGCCACCTTGGACTATTGATCAGTGATTTAAATAGCATAATTTATATAAGCCGATTACTTAGCATTGACTACCTGTATTCTAGATTCATTTAAAAATTCATATAAACACCCTTCTATTAAAGTATTGAACTAATTGTTTACAGTTGTCGCAATTATACCTGTTTATTCTGGTTATAATACAGACAATTTACTGCTACCATAGCAGTATAATGCAGCTTGGTGCGTATGTTACTTGTAATACAACCTTTGACCACATGGTGGTAGAAAAATAAAATACAGAACTGTACAGGTTAGGATACTCTATGAAACTGCAGCAGCATAAAGATTTTGTTTTAAAGGTACAGTCGGCATATTCAATTAGGTATACTCTTTTTAAAATTATTACATTTCAAAATTTAAAAGAAACCAAATGTGCATATCATAAGAATTAGGAGTAGGAGTAGGCCATACAGCCTCTCGAGCCTGCTCCGCCATTCAATAAGATCATGGTTGATTTTACCTCAACTCCACTTTCCTGCCCGATCCCCTAGCCTTTGATTCCCTTATTGTCCAAAAATCTATCACTCTCAGTCTTGAAAATATTCAATGACTGAGCATCCACAGCCCTCTGGGGTAGAGAGTTCCAAAGATTTCCAACCCTCTGAGTGAAGAAATTTCTCCTCATCTCAGTCCTAAATGGCCGACCCCTTATCCTGAGATTATGACCCTTATCCTGAGACTATAACATCCTTATAAATACAGCCTGACTTGATAATCTAGTAGTGGCCATGATGCGGAGATGCCGGTGTTGGACTGGGGTGGACAAAAGTGAGAAGTCGCACAACACCAGGTTATAGTCCAACAGTTTTATTTGAAATCACAAGCTTTCGGAGCTGCTGCCCCTTCGTCAGGTGAAGTGATAGGTGAAGGAGCAGCAGCTCCGAAAGCTTGTGATTTCAAATAAAACTGTTGGACTATAACCTGGTGTTGTGCGACTTCTCACTTTTGATAATCTAGTAGACACTAACCTACTGAACTCTGAAACTGATTAACAATCAACATCAAAGCAACCTCTTGTTTAAGACTGTATTCTAAAAATATGTTAATTCAAAACCATCTTTAATTCAATTCTTTGTTTTTTTTTCATTAGTACCAGGAAGAAAATTAAATAAAAAGAAAAGAAAGACTTGCATTTATATAGCGCCTTTCACGATCACCGGGCATCCCAAAGCGCTTTACAGCCAATTAAGTACTTTTTGAAGTGTAGTCACTGCTGTAATGTAGGAAACGTGGCAGCCAATTTGCGCACAGCAAGATCCCACAAACAGCAATGTGATAATGACCAGATAATCTGTTTTAGTGATGTTGATTGAGGGATAAATATTGGCCAGGACACCGGAGATAACTCTTTGGCTCAGCACCCATTTCTGTCTCCATACGCTTCTCTGAAGTGCCTTGGGATGTTTTTCTACATTAAAGGCACGATATAAATGCCAGCTGCTGCTGTTGTTGTCGTAGTAAAGGAAACTTAGATGTCGAAATCTGAACTGGAGAAAATGAGTAAAAATAAAAACATGGGTCACATAAAATTGCAGTACATTTAAGTGCCAATATGTGGCGCTAAGGAGTGGTTTCCCAACTCCACTGGGTTGCTGTGGGGAGGTGCTGAGTGTATCCAGGTCATTTTGGTCAGCTCCCAGCAGTTGGCTGACAAGCTGCATTAGTTGTAGCCTGGGAACAGGTTGCCAACCCATCCTACCATGGCCTGGTAAACAAGAGGCAACCTTGGAGAAAATGGATTCATGCAAAAAAGGGAAACTAAAAGGCCACCAATTGATTTGTAACCATAACTATACGTGAAATTGTGTAGCACCGAGCAGGCATTCGGGATGGGCTTCCCCAATCACTGCATCCACTAGCATGAAATCACGCAATGCCAGTCTCTGTGCACAAACCCTTTACATGAGAATTGCCCCAATGGAGGGCTCTCTACGCGGGAGTCCTCCCTTTTTCTATTGGGGACTTGGCCTGGAGGGTGTTGCATGGAGCAGTCCTGTGCAATATGGTTTTAAGTCGGTTCACGGACTCCCAGGCCGCCTGCCTGTTCTGCGGCCTGGAGGAGTCCATGTTCCATGTATACACTGAATGTGAGAGGTTGCAGCCCCTCTTTCATTATTTGAAGGGGCTGCTCCTCGATTTTTGGCTGCACTTCAGTCCCACGCTCCTGATCTTTGGTCACCCGGTGTGGGGGGGGGGGAGCGGGCAGATCGGAGGACCTCCTCGCAGGACTGCTCCTGGGCCTGGCCAAAAAAAACATTAACTGGTCCAGGCAGCGGGCGGTCGAGGGGGTCGTTCGGCCCGATTGCCTGCCTCTCTTCCGCGGCCATGTTCGCGCCCTGGGTGGCCCTGGAGATGGAGCACGCGGTGACCGACCGGTGGGCGCCGCGGGGACTGGAGTGCATCATCACCCCGGCCAACACAATTTTAATTTAATTTGTTAAGGTTCTTTGAAAGTTTTATTAATTTACAGGCAATTTGTTTAATCACCCCAACAAAAGAGTACACGAGAATTGCCCTGAAGAGTTAGGAATCCTTCAAGTAAATACCATGGCTAAGCACCACAGATCTGATCAGTCTCCTTGCCCTTAAGTAAAGTTACAGGAACAACTTGCCAGATATGATAAGGAATATTTGCTGCTCGCATAATGATCATAGTTTGGGTACATAATCGTGCGACTCAATTTCTGTTGAAAACTTCCTTTAGTTGTTATTGCAGTTCAGTTTTGCCTTTTTTCAAATATTTTCCTAATTGGTCATTAGGTTGAAAACATCTGGCTTAAAACAAAATCATCACTACATTCCTTAGAAACCGTCTTTGTATTAGAAGAAAATATTCCTGATGTCACCACTGCATATGCTGTGTAGCCAGCAACTGGCAGTCTATGAAAACCCCTGAGGGACGCAGTCAGGCAGATACTAATCTTTCTCAGGGATGCATTTGAAAAAGATGGGACCGTGGGAGACTTGTATATATTGTCATTACTTACATTTTCCAACCTCAACATTTATTTTCCTAAAAGAGAGATTGTAAGTGCAAATCCATTGAAACGTACAGCAAGCATTTTTTTAAACAGAAAAAGACTATCGGAAAGAGGTTCATAGATTGTGCATATTTTGTCACCAAAAAACAGGGGAGTCTCCTTCAAGAGGGAGCCATGGAATAGGATAAATGTCTGGACTCTTGCATTCAGGGAATCAAGACAATTAGAAGAGTAACTCACAGTAGGGGGGAAAACCCTTGCATAAATTTGCAGCAGCAGGAGCAAGCTATACATCACGATTTGGAGAATGCTGCAAACTGCGGCAAGGCTTTGTGGATCAAGTACTGGCAGTAACTCATTATGGTGATTAGTTTGGAATAGCATTAATGTAAAGTAGGCTAGGCTAGTCATCCCTGAGCATCTGAGCAAACGCTGGTTGAGAATGATTCATCGTGCCCACCAGATGAGCTCACATTGGATTAATTTGCAATAATTACCCTTTTACATGAATGTTCAGTGGATGCTTCCAAAAAACCTATAGCATAATGACGAGCATGGAAAAAACATCCCAGCTGATCTGCCAATATTACGTATTTGCTGCACAGGGGATTTCTAACACAGTATTAACTGGTTGCTATGGAAGTGAATTACGTTTCTTTTAAGGTATAGATACATATTTTTTTTTTAAAATCCCTCTTTGATCTTTGCTGCGCTGCCAACCTTCCAACAAAATCTGCTGGCCAGATCCCCTGGAGAGGGTGGCCGTGACGTCAGCCCGTGCCGAGGCAACCTAGCGCGACTGGAGAGAGGGCGGGGACTAGGGTGATTGGCGTTGGGATTGGCCAATGGCCGCGCGGGGATCCGCCAGCCCGGGCCAATCCCCGCCGCACAACCCCCCGCCCAGCCGTCAGGTTAGGTTGTCAAGCAAGGGGAGTCCTCCTCACTCGGGTTCCTAGGCGACGGGCGCTGGAGTCGGCGGTTGCGTGGTTGAAGTGGGAGAAGCACCGAAGTTCTCTCTCTCTCTGTGTGTGTGCGTGTGTGGGTGGGAATTACTGTCGAAGAGAAAGAGAGAGAGAGAGAAAGTGAGAAAAAAAAAGTTTCAGGGGGCGAGGGAGCCTTTTTATTCGCGCTGTGGAGTAAGTTTGAGATTGCATTTGTGATCTGCCTTGGTGCTGAGAAGACCATGTCTCGCACGGATGAGGTGCACCGAATGACCGAGAACGTCTATAAGGTGAGCGAGTGTCCCAGTGTTGGCACCAGCTTTCAGGGGTCACCTTCTAACATTTATTTTTTATATATATATATATATAATATGTATTTTATTAGAATCTAATATAAAAGACATTAGAATCTAACGCCAGCCATTAACTTCTTAACTTTTTTTCCTCTTTTTTGTTGTTGTTGAAAATCCCAGTCAGTGTCCACCTACTGGAGACTTTTCTGTTGAGTTTCTGGCATTTTCTTTGATTTATTAACAACTATGCTTCCACATACTAATGCAGATTTCTGGGTGGTGTTTTTTAAAAAAAAAAAGTTTTTAGTATCTGCTTTACATTTTTAGAAGTTTCCAGACAGCCTGCTGGCTTTTCCAAAGCAGGACTGGTGGTGGTAATCCTTAATTGTACTAAATCTAAAGGAACCTGCCTTATTTTTTTTATTTTTTAAATCACGTGTGCTGTTGAGCAAGATCAAGTGTATTTAAACTTTTTGTTTTTCACTTCCAAACTGGCAAATGTTTAGTTGAAAATGCTCTTTAGAAAATTCATGGGAGTATAAATTTTCACTGTATAGGAATGGAATATCCTGGATGGGTGGGGGTGGATTCCAACAAGGCAGTACATCTAGGCGTGGACTCTAGCTGATGTCATGAGATACGAAAGCAAAGCTTGTGCAGTTTGCTAATCATCGGAGCCCTAACCTGAAATACTGCCACTAGTTCCTTGCACACATCTATAAGGTCTTTTAACCTTTTGTTGCTATCATCGGGTGATACCACGGGATATCAAATGCCTTTTGGATGTTGAATTACAAAGGAATTTGCTTTTCTCCATATATAAGGTTCCCATGCATGTGTTTTTTTTGTGTGAAGAGTAGTTCGCTCCTTTTTAATGATAGTAGTAGAGTTTGCATTTTTATTAGTCTGTAGCAGCTCAGTACCAGAGAAAGTTCATTTACAATGGAAGGCTCTGGGAAATTCTAAGTCCCTTCAAAGACCATGCTCTTGAATCTGTATGTGCTGTTGAATCTGTATGCAGTTAGTGCAAGAGTATTGCTGCCCTCTGCTTATTCAGTAGAGTTCACTAATTTTGCACAAGCTGTGTTATGATCCAGGGTGATGTGTCGGGTCAATGTGTGTGTATGCATAATATTTTATGTTTATCCTGTGATTTAAAAAAAAAATAAACGTCAGTTTTACAGTGTGAAATGTTTACTGAAATATGTTAGTAGATTATCTTGGAGACTTATAGCAATCAGTCCATCTAAATAGCAAATAGCTACTAACATTTTCCAGCTAGTTTGGAATCTTTGCCCCTCCGACTTATGACTTTGGTGGCTAACTTGTATTTTGTACAGTTGTAGTCCATTTCATTTTTTATCAACTGCTAAAGAATTTATTGTTAAGAGTAAAATCAATATACCCAATACTGTATACCTGCAAGCTTGATCTTTGAGTTAGTTTAATTATCAGCAGGCAATTATTTTGTCCTGAAGATATGCTCTCCGGGGGTTGCCTTAAGGGAATCTTTCAAGATTGCCCCAAAAAAAATTAAATTGATGCTGCCCATACTCGCCCTCCCCACCCTATTACATACTTTGTCTCTGTTCCATGTATGTGGTGTGAGAACTCTGCAGTATCAACATTGGATGAAAGAGATGTTTACTGCAATTAAAATCGGTGGTGATCTGGTTTTGAGACTTTATCCTGTCAGATCTGCAGTGGGTGGTTTCTGCACCCTCCAACCTGGGATCTTATTTCACATGCTGTACAATGCATTTCCCCGACTGCAGAACCTGCTTTGAGCTTTCTGATTAACCTGTCGTCATAAAAGGATGCAGCCATGCTGGCATCACAAATGTCAGCTGTACAACCGAAACTTGGATTGTCACATTATCAGATTGCTGCTGGGTTAACTTGTTGCAAGGAATTCAAAGCTGTCACCATTTCCATAACAAAATGCATGAAAGAAAAGCAGGGGGGTTGTACAGTAAAATTTGTGCTGTAGTAGTTTCAGGCTTGAATTCCACTGTAGGTCCCGGTTCTCCGGAAGAAGCCAGTTGGTGCCTTTCTTGCTGTTGTGCAGTGGGCGGGCAGCAGAAAGTTGCCACAGCAGCACTGAAATGATAGATGAGTAATCATGACTGTCAGCAGCAGAAAACTGGTGATGGTATTCAGGTCTTATTTCACTGAGTATGTTATAATCTCAAGGGCATAACACTTCAAATGCAGCTTATCTCTTCTTTATGACACAATTTAAAGGGAGCAGCAGGGATGAAGTATTTGCCTCGTACTACTATTGAAATGCAGTAGGTTTTAGATTCACTGAAGGCAAATTATTTATTCTCCTTCCCAGCATATCGGATGTGTTGTTTCATTGGTTTTTTAGCCATACCACTTTAGATGGGTGTCCTGACATACCACAGGTGGCACTGTGCAAATCAGGAGTTGGCATAGGGATAGCAGTTTTGTGGCACCTGGTTGGTTGATGGGTGCTGCAATATCTCTCCTCCATGAAAACACATGCAGTACATGCTTGCCATATTTAATAAGGAATGGCTACCTTATACTTGTCTCATCTTCCATGGCCCTGCTTGTGGCAGTACAGGGAAGGGCAGTGTTGCTAGGACCAAATACAATGGAGAATATTGATGCATTAATTGTCCACTTTGTTGTGGTTAGGGTGCATCCTAGTCAGTAAAAGGAGCAGCACTGGGGGTCAATGTTGATAAACTCATTTCCATTCTAAGATCAGATGTTTTATATCAGCTAGTTATTTTTTAAGCAGTTTGGTCCCTAAGCAGATGCAGAATAATATTCTTTCCAAACCTAGTGTCAATTAGGTTAGTTTGCTTTTGGTAGTGTTGTGAAACAGAAGAATGTCTTGAGCGTCAGCAGAGGGAATTTTAGAAAGTTTTCTGAATTTTTAAAATCCTAACCGCACTCAAGTATGTTGGTTTAAAAGGTAGACCTGCTTTTGCTTCCCTTTTCTGGCAGTTCTGGTTCTTGCTTGCTTTTCCATTTGTCTTTGCCATTTCTTTTGCCACAAATCAATACTTCCTTCCTCCAAGATGGTTTTTTTTTTGCTACTTTTCATTTGAAACTAACACCTTTTTTAGAAGAAAATCAAATCCTAAAGTGAAATCAGTAAATTGGACTCTAGAAAACCAATAACCAACCAGCTTTAGTGGCTAATATCGTAATTTATGTTGGGTCAGTAATATTTCTAAGTAAATTTTAAAAGATACAATTTTTTTTGTATAGGGGGAATTTTGAACAAATGCGTTGTAATGGAGGACAAATGATCAATTTTGTGATTTTAGGAAATACCATTCCCTTCATACTCCTGACTGAAAGTGTTATTCCTACATGTAACATGTACAGCACATTAAGAGTACTTGTATTGCTTGTTTTGTGCTAATGTTTGCTAAATGTACAGTACAACAGTAAACAACATTCATCACCAGGAGCCAATAAAGTGTAACTGCCCCTGTGGCGGATCAAAGACATCAAAAATGAGAACCAAAGTCCCTTGGGGGTGGGGGCGGTTGTTGGGGGAGAAGAAATGGTAGTATTTTAGAGGTCCATCTGAATTGAATTTGGCTTTAGAGCAAGCTGCTGGGCAAACTGAGACATCCCATAGTTCCCAGTTTTTGTCACCCAATGAAAACAAGGTGAAGAAACTGTGGAAGGCCTTTGAGCCAAAATTTCTATCCATGAGGCTTTAAAGTGCTTCACACTTCAGTTTGTAATCTGTTCGAGATGGATGAGGACCAGACATTAAAAAATGAGTGCAGAAAAAATATTCTTCGTTATTAATATCACATGCCAAATTTTTCTTTCAGAGGTATGGGTCAAATTTCACAATTGATGGATATACATTCAGGGTTATTCTGAACAGCTCGTAAGGGATTATAGTACACAGTTTTGGGTTTAAGTCTTTCCATTGCCTCTCCACTACTGTAAGCACCATCTTTGTGCAATTTCTGATTTTCATGTCTGACCTGATGCGATTGTTTCTTGAGTGAAACTGGAGAGTACTGAAGTGCAAAGGGATCTGGGGGTCCTGGTGCACGAAACTCAAAAGGTTAGTATGCAGGTGCAGCAAGTGATTAAGAAGGCAAATGGAATGTTGGCTTTCATTGCTAGGGGGATAGAATATAAAAATAGGGAGGTATTGCTTCAGTTGTACAAGGTATTGGTGAGACCGCACCTGGAATACTGCATACAGTTTTGGTGTCCTTACTTAAGGAAAGACATCCTTGCTCTCGAGGCAGTGCAAAAAAGGTTCACTCGGTTAATCCCGGGGATGAGGGGGTGGTCATATGAGGAGAGGTTGGGTAGATTGGGACTCTACTCATTGGAGTTCAGAAGAATGAGAGGCGATCTTATTGAAACATATAAGATTGTGAAGGGGTTGGATCGGGTGGATGCGGGGAGGATGTTCCCGATGACGGGTGAGACGAGAACTAGGGGACATAGTCTTAGAATAAGGGGCTGCTCTTTCAAAACTGAGATGAGGAGGAACTACTTCACTCAGAGGGTGGTAGGTCCATGGAATATGCTGCCACAAAAAGCTGTAGAAGCTACAACATTAATTAAATTTAAAACAGAAATAGACAGTTTCCTAGAAGTAAAGGGCATTAAGGGTTACGGGGAGCGGGCAGGAATTTGGACATGAGTCTAGGTTCGGATCGGTCATGGCCCTGTGGGTAGTGGAGCGGGCCCAGGGACTGTGTAGCCTGATTCTGCTCCTATTTCGTGTGTGCAATTCTGTTAGATGCAGGAGATGGTTCTGTGATAGATAGTAGATTGGCGGTTAGGATCAGATCAGCCATGATCTTATTGAATGGCGGAGCAGGCTCGAGGGGCCGATTGGCCTACTCCTGCTCCTATTTCTTATGTTCTTATGTTCTTATACAATTTACTGATCAGCAGCAGGGAGGAGAGTGATGCCAGATTGGCTGTGGCCTTTAGGTGCTGATAAATTGATGTGCACACACATTGAACACTGAATATTTTTTTCTTCACAGTGTAGTGAGTCATTAAATCAACACTTTCCTTTAAGTGTGAACAAGGAGTCTTAAGCTCACTGTAAAATAATTGGCAAGGATTCATAGTGGAACGCAGTCAACTTGTGGGTGATTCATACTGGGTGACTTCAGAAACATTGCATTGTTTGTTGTAGTTACTGTGTGCTGACTGTTGGCTGGCTTTACCCTCCCATCAGCTGATTATGTTAAGGTTGGAATGCAAGGTTTCTGCTAACCCATCAGACAACCTTGATCACAACCAAATAGTAGGAAGCAGCACCACCAGATCATACCCTGCCCCAGAGGACAGGCAGGTGACCTCCTTCTAAGTGCACTATAGCCAGCTATTCGAGGTAAAGCACATCTGTATAGCCTCAGCTTTCCTTTCCTTCAGTCCAGGGAAACATTTCACATACGCTCACTATTGCCCTCCACAGTTTGATGGAGGCCTGATGTTCATTATGTGGGGAATTGCAGACACAATTTCCCTTCCCTCTGTCCTCCAGTACCATCTTAAATAACTGATCTTGTAGTGTGAATAATGCTTTAATAGTCAGCCAGATTAATTAGCATTCATTTACATGAAATTATTGCCTATCGAATTATAATTATTACACAGAATCTGCCTGGAGCTGTGATGCAGCATATTAGAACATTAACATGAGCTACCTTGGAGTGGTGATCCAAAAGTTTGATTTACTATTTAGCACTGAGTTTTCAATCTCGGCCACAATGTGGTGGGCAAGTGCTGAGGGAGGCCATCTGCTTCTCCATGGTAGCCCCAGGAAGCAGGAAGGAGCTCTGGCAAGAGAAGAAAATTGGACAGGGAAGAGAGTAATGTGCCTTTTTATAAGAAGGTAGATGCCTGAGATATGCAATACTATCTCTTTCACACCCTGAAACTAAGATGGGTAGATTTCAAACAAATATTTGACACTGAAACTCATTATTTGTTTGCATACTTTTTCATAGCCTTGTAAAGGGAGAATCTGGGTAACTCATAATTAATTATATAGATACTGGACTGTAATGCATGTGAAAAATTAGAATAATAGACACTGATGATCTGGTTTAAATTTGATAACTCTGACTTTTACAGTTGTTCAAATAATACTTCAGAGTTCTTCGTTATAAAGTTATGTAGTCCATTGTAACTGTGGGTAGAGCTCAATATAAAAGCCACAGAAAATTCAGACAAATAGTGTGACATTATCAACTTCTGATCATCAGCACTTTGTCGGCCAACACAAGATCAGCTTCTTTTAAATAAGAGGCCTATTTTTGTGTCAAATCTGTGGTTCTAATGTCTGAAACTTGTCCAATGCCATTTGTCCTCCCAAAGCTGCCACAGTCATTATTATAAATGTTTGTTAGCACATACTTGATGAATTCAGTTTAATAATAGTTGGGAATAACTAGTACTCTGTATCAATTTGGCAAATTGCTGAACTATTACATCTAACTTGGCATATGAGCTCTGACTGTCGGTAATGGGTATAACGAATAGCTATGAAAATACCTCGAAGTTAACAAGGAAAAGACCCCAACTGGTCTTAATTGAAGCAGACTGCAGTGACTTCCGACAAGCTCAGTGAAATTGGTTGTCCATATCGCCACTGTTCTACTGCGGCTGCAGCTACCCTGTTGTGTGAATACCATCACTCAAGATCCCAATGATCAACCACAGCTTCTATGGAACTGTTGCAGGTTGAGTTTTGCAAACAGAACCTATTATTGGTATGATTACACTTCTGTGATTGTACTTAAACAATTTCTACCAGGTATCAATTATAGAAAGTTCACTCCCTTACTTCAGTTGCTTGTGCACTAAATCACATTGGAGAATGGCTGGAACGTTGCAGAAGCACTGCACATGCTCCAGTAATGGTTCTTTCTATATGTGCTGTAAAGTTATATTGATTTGTTTTATGACATTAAATGCTACTTTGTTTTTAATGAGATAAATCACATGACACACAATAGTTTGTATAGTTCTTCACACATTTGCCATTGTTAAGTAGACCAAGTGTATGTTTTATATGAAAATGTTTTCAAAAATTAACTTCAAAAGTGATTTTTTTTGTACATAATGTGCACTATTTTATGTTTCAAGTATGTTCAAACTGTAAATATGTATTGCATGAAAACATTTTTAGAGATAGGAAAAAATATATTGTATGCAGTGCACTGATTATGCAACAAATTCTGCCATTTTATTTTTATAGACCATTATGGACCAGTTCAACCCCAGCCTGAGAAACTTCATCGCAATGGGAAAGTCTTATGAAAAGACGCTTTCCAGTAAGTTATTTGTCCACTTCGGTATTAATCATGCTTTATAACCTGATTTTATTTTTAATATCCATTTATATTATTGATGTATTGATGTCTACATATGTTTTGTCCTTTTATTTTTGCTTATGTAAATATGTTTGCTCATCTCCACGCATTCTCCTCCAGCTGGGTGGGTGACCCGGTCGCTGACTCCTCCACAACTTCTGATCAGAATGTTGTTGTCTACTCGGCCAATAGCTGTGGGGTGAGACAGAAGTGTCTGTTTTCTCCCCAAACTACAACACTTTGCTTCTGCAATGTGTTCCGTCTAGCAGTCTTACTAAGAACCGATGAAACTAGGTGCACCGTGTGGTGGAGGATTTGAATGGTAGCAGCCACTGCTGGGATTTTAACCTTGCAACCACAGTGGATTTAAGTGATTGTCTTAATTACTGTACTACACTACCGGGGTGCTCAAACTGAGATCGTATTCATTAGTTGGGAGTTTGTCTGCCAAGTAACATTGCGAAATCAAGGAAGAAAGTTGCATGGAAAGTGTAGCCAGGCATTGTACTGGATATGTGTGTAAGATGTAGGCCGGAATTTTCAGAGGTAAGAACTGGTGGGTTGGAGGCGTGGAGAGAAGTGAAAGTTGTAAAAATGTAAAACCCGGCTCCAAACTACCCACTTTCACCTTTCACTCAGGCGGGATGGGGGGTGCGGGCTGCCAACCCGCTGCCAAGAGGCGGGTTGGCAATTTAAATATTATAATGAGGCCTGAAGCCTCTACTTTAACCTGTTTTGCAGGTTTTACTGCAGGCGGCCGGGGATCCCAGCGCTTGGGATTCCTGGTGGCTGCAACGAGGCAGCCTCAGCCTCGGGGAGCAATGCTTGTGGGCCGGGAGGAGCAGAAGTCCTTTCTCCCGGCCCCCCCCAAGCTCCCCCACCATCAGCCTGCCCCTTCCCGGGGTCGGGGATCCTGACCCGCCCTTTCCGTCGCACGTACGCTGTGGAGTTAAAACTCCATAGTGTGCCGGGGAATCCGAACTTCCGGGTTTCCCGCTGTTTCCCGGGTCCCCCCTACACCGTGCGGGTGGGACCCGGGAAAACTCAGCCCTTAGTGCCAGCAAGAAGGTTATTTTAATAACACAGACAGTTTCTGCTGCCTGGAATGTAACTTTGACGTGCTAGTGAAATTGCTTTAGCAGCATGCCAAAGCTGAGGAAACTCCATTTTCTGTTCGTTTCAGTGAGCAGTAGAGTTTCTGAAAGTATACTTCGAGACATTTAGAGTGCATGCCTTTAGCAGTGCAGGATGGGGGAAAGTCTTTCTGGAAGGGGACACATCAAGTGATGTGGTCCACTTGATCTTTTCACATCTAGATTTGGATGAGTGTTGCTGAGTTATGTTAAACAACTTTTTTTTGCCTACTAAAATATTTGTGTGTGGCACTAAGTAGGGTGGGTTTCTTTTTAAAAATAATAATTAAAAAAATTTGGGTTGGGGTTGCTCCCTTGTGAGTCTGCAAGTTTCCTCTGTGTGCTCATTCTAACAATTACTGGCTAAGTGTATGTGAGTCTGTTTGCTTGTGTTAATGTTTCACCAAAAATACCTCTTTTTTAAATGACACTCTTAAAAAAGGTAGGTGAAAAATGGGGTGGAGAGGATAAGCAGATTATTGCAAATTTGGTGAGTGAAAATGGGGCTCAAAATGATCAGTACATTTCGGTTGAGATTAATTAAAAGTCTCCACTGTGACAGCTGTAAGCAGGTCATTGGCCAAATGAGTTTACATGGTCACAATTTAATTCATAAAGAATACAAATGCATTAACTGAAAACTTCTCATTGATACTAGTTTCTTTCTCATTTGGAGAGGCTGCAATTAGTTTAGTGAGTGGAACAGTTGCTCTTTTTCAGTAGAGAGTCTCTTCCGAGGCTAGCGTTGAGGTGGGTGTTAGAGCAATGTAGAAGCAGCTGCGAAGTGCACGTCACAGAATCAAAGAATGATGCAGCACAGAAGGAGGCCATTCGGCCCATCATGCCTGTGCCGGCTCTTTGAATGAGCTATCCAATTAGTCCCACTCCCCTGCTCTCTCCCCATAGCCCTGCACATGTTCCCACTTCAAGTATTTATCCAATTCCCTTTTGAAAGTTATTGTTGAATCTGCTTCCATCACCCTTTTAAGCAGTGCATTCCAGATCATAACAGCTTGCTGTGTAAATTTTCTAATCCCTCATGTCCCCAATTACCTTAAATCTGTGTTCTCTGGTTACTGACCCTTCTGCCACTGGGAACAGTTTCTCCTTATTTACTCAATCAAAACCCTTTGTGATTTTGAACACCTCTATCTCCCCTTAACCTTCTCTGCTCTAGTCTCTCCTCACAACTGAAGTTTTTCATCCCTGGTACCATTCTTGTAAATCTCCTCTGCACCCTCTCTAAGGCCTTGACATCCTTCCAAAAGTGTCCAGAATTGGACGCAGTTCTCCAGCTGGGTCCTAACCACTGTTTTATGAAGATTTAGCATAACTTCTTTGCTTTTGTACTCTATGCCTCTATTTATAAAACCAAGGATCCCATATGCCTTTTTAGCAGCCTTCTCAACTGGTCCTGCCACCTTCAAAGACTTGTGTACATATACCCCCAGGTCTTTCTGTTCCTGCACCCCCTTTAAAATTGTACCATTTAGCTTACATTGCCTCTCCTCATTCTTCCTACCAATATTACCTGCCCTATCTCTGAATTGGGAGCACTTTATATTAGTGTGATATTGTCATTTTTCTGCAGGATAAAAGCAATAGCAGCAGCTGCATTGGAAAGAGCACAGTTATTGAAATAAATGGAAACTGGGATGTTTTGTGCAAGTGATGCTATATATTCTAAAACATTCCAGACAACCTGTGTTACCAAAATAATAATCTTAAGGTTTGAGGCTTACATTAGTTTTTTAATAGTTTATTTTGAACTTTGCATAATACCAAACAAATCCCCTATATAAAGTAGTCATTGAGTATAATACTAATGAAGCAATAATAATTGTGTAAAATGGGTGCAACTATACAGTGTAGTAAAGGGTCAACATCTGTAATAAATCTTAGTTCAAAGAGACATGGCAATAGAATCAGAGGGGAGATGAGGAGAAATTGTTTTACGCAGCGAGCTGTTATGATCTGGAATGCACTGCCTGAAAGGGCAGTGGAAACAGATTCAGTAGTAACTTTTAAAAGGGAATTGGATATATACTTGAAAATGGAAAAATTTGCAGGGCTATGGGGAAAGATAGGGGAGTGGGACAAATTGGATAGCTCTTTCAAAGAGCCGGAACAGGCATGATGGGCCGAATACCTCCTTCTGTGGTGTAAGATTCTGTGACGTAAAACTTAATGCATCTTAAAAATAATTCTTGCAGTGTGCAAGGAAATGTGTTCTCCAGTCTTTCATCACCTGAACAATATGTGAGACACTTTCATCAAAGGATCCCACATCTTGTCAGCAAGATCTAGATTTAGCATTGGACCATGTGTGATTTTCTGCCATGGCCAGAGTATCACACAGCAGACACATTGAGATCTGGAGCCCTTGTTGCAGCCTCAGGATTTATTGATGCATTTCTTAGCCAGTGCCAAAGAAAGACAGTCTAAGGTACAGAAAATGGTGTCCATTGGTATCTTAATTTGGATTGACCCAAAACATCTGTTTGCACAAACTAAACTGCAAATTTTAAATAGACAAGCAAATTTGTGGCTATGTTTAATTTCCAGAGTCCTACTGTTAGCAACTAAACTAATAGCATAGATCATTATTACTGACAGTGTTCTACTGACAAGTCATTAATGAGTTCAGCAAATTTTGAACTCCTTTTTAAAAAAGGGGCTAGTAGAAGCATTTTTAAAGTATATACAGACAGCTATAAAGCATTTGTCGTAACTCTAGTGAGATACTAATGCTCAACCTGTATTTTTTTTCTACTTTAATGGTAAATATTGCAAAAGTGAAAGCAATGTATCCTTTTTGACTTGATTCAGTGTTAGACCTGGTATTTGCGGTAGCACATTTGCTAGTAAAAATTCCAAAATGCTAGTCAAATCGAAATTTCCACTGGCACTATGGGAGGTCACCAAAACACTAATTCTCAGATTTTAATACAGAAAAAAATTGTAATGTAATTTCGGGGCTCGAATCTAAATCTTTCTTGAGCTGCTTTTATATTGCCATTGTTTTAATTTGGATTCAATGAGCGAGCTTCCGACATTGACGCTTTGAAACCCTGCTCTTAATGACCGGCTCGTAGCTCCAATATTTTGAGAGTCTACAGGTCTGCCATCAGGTTAAGGGAGACAGATTTACCCATGTTGGAGGCAGGAACTGATTCATGGATGCCGATCTTCTGCAATCCAAACTGAAACAACATCGACAAAAAAGTGGCTCTCCATGGTAAATTTTTACTAGTGGTTGTAGCTGTCACTAGTTCTGCTGGGAACACCATCTTGAATTTTGTTTTTTTTTACTGTTACTGTTTTTTCTCAAACCTTGTTGGATCATTACCTCAGGCCACATGGGTGCAGAGAAAATCTGGATCAAGAAAGCTAGAACAGGTGAGAAATACATACCGTATGTGCAGTGAATCGAAGTATATTCGTGCATGTACGGAAGCTGCATTTTATTATTGCTCCACCACCTCATTCCATTACTGAGATTGATTGAATTTTTTTTTGAAAAAGCCACCACAGTAATGGAGAGTGAATGCTGGCATGCTGAGCTGTGATTTTTTTTTTTTTATATCCTTACTGGCAATATTCTGCTGGTAATTGAGGCTGACTTGACAACATGTAAAGGCTCATTAACACTAGGTTAGTCAGCTAGCATTAAATTCGAGCCCTGAATTTTTGTTTATATGGCCCTTTTCATTGTAATGAATACTTCCGTTGTTACTTTGTAGTGTATATACAAAGCACTGGTATTTGCAGTACCAGTACTTTGTGACTGGGTAAATAGGTGTTGTAGAGATAAATGTAAATTACTTTTGTGCTACAAAGAAATGCAAGTAGTTCATGGGCTACTTGAAAAGCAAATTCTGAATATGACGTCCTGGTAGTGCAGTGGTAAGACTGATCGCTGACTCTGGTTCAAATCCTAGGGCTGCCTGATATTAGGCTCTTTCAGCCTTATTTATAAGTGTTTTCAACAAGTTTTCTTTGAAGTTAAGAAACATCTTGCACTAATAAAGCATTTCATCTCGTCAAGATGTGAAAGTAGACAAAAAGAATTCTGTCTCTCCTCTCGAGAAGATCCTTGTCAGCCAATCAGAGTGGTGAAGGCCATGGTCTTAACTAAACTACTCTCCAGGCTGAAGGAGATTTTGTGGAAATGAGCAACAAGGGAGGGGAAGTCCACACATTGAAGTTAAATTGAATGTGGTCTTCCCTTTTTGGCTAAGTAGCATAATGTGTGTTAAATATTCATATTATTGCATAGTCTGAGTGATCTAGAATAATTTAATTATAATTGTACTGTACTGAATTGTCAAAAATGTGGAGTTAATTCATTTCTGCTGATCTCTTAACTTTACACACATCTGTTTAGAGAAATAGTTTCCACAGTAACTGAAAATATATGTTTAGCTTAATTTATTAACATTAGTTGCCTTGAGACTGACTTGCAAAACCATTTAAGAGTTGTGGTCCCATGAGACAATGTTCCGAGTTCAGTGGAAATGAGAAGTGAATAACTTCCTGTCCTGCTCATACAGCTATAATGGAGCATATAAAATCTCTGCATGATACAAATATTTGGAAATCTGTTTTAAATCTGATATTCCTCTTTTATTGGTCTTTTATAACTGGTTGTAATTTGCTTGGAATCATTTTCTTTTTTTTTTAAAAACCATCTTTAAAAATAAGTGGCAGCATGCATCATTGCTATAAGACTGGGATATGTATTGCGAAAGAGAACTCTGGCTTTGAATTATTTAAAAATACAGGCTATAAAGGTCAACAAAAATGATACAATTACTTTAGTATGTTTTGTCCCTAATGTTTTTATATTGGTTGAGAGTATTCTTGAACATTCAACAAGTCAAAAACCCCTTTAGATTGATTTTTTTTTTTGCATTCGTACACAAACCACTATAAATAACCAGTGACCTTGGACACATGGCAGCTGTGGCAATTTGCTGAAAATCTGTATTCTAGAGTACAATAAATTGATGGTTGAGTAAGGTAGGGTTAATGTTTCAGGTCTATGACCGTTCATCAGAGCCTGAAACGTAAACCTAGTCTTCCTCTCTCCACAGATGCTGCCTGACCTGCAGTGTTTCCAGCATTTTCTATTTTTATTTCAGTTTTCCAGCATCTGCAGTATTTTGCTTTTTACTTTGTGTCTCTGATTTTGGTATCTGCACATACCGCTTTAGGTAAGAATGCAAACCCTGGTACAGATCCAAATTTATAATTGCTGTGCTTTTTCTATTTCATAGTGATTGTACTGTACCTGGACTTGTGCCAGTATACACTGAATAAAATACATTTGGTCACATGGGCCTGGAAACTATAGTGCTGATCACAGCTGTAAATTTAAAAATCAGTATGGCCTCTCTTCTGATGGCCTATACAACCTGGGCTGGATTTTGCCAGCCAAGACGAGTTGGGGGCGGGATTGCTGCCTTCCGGGTTCTAGTCCCGCCCCCAGCGACGTCTGACGAACCCTCGCTATTTTCCCTTGATTGGCCTTGTTAAGCCCGTCCTGCGGGCTTAACAGCCAAATAAGGGAAAGCCGGTGACAGATGACGTCAGCATATGACGCTTCATCTGTTGAAAATTTTTTGACAGATGAATTGTCAGCTTTTGACAGCTTTGCGAAGCTGTCAAACACTGACAATCTCTGTTCTAAGGTGAGCTCTTGCACACAGGCTCACTAAGACCTCTCTCCTCACCAGAAAGCAGATGGCTGCTGCATCTGAGAATGCAGCAGCCATTCTGTCATCTCTGCCGTTGAGATGAGGCACCTCCGGACCCTCAATGGTTGAAGCCTACAGAAAGAAGCAAAGGTAAGGAAACTTTTTCCAACACTTTACACTCACCTCTCATACTTACCTGTCCACACTTGCACCCATCACTCACCTCTACAGCTGACATTTCGACCCCCACAGACCCACTGCTCGCCTTGCTGACCCTGGCGAGGTTCGCATCTGTCGGGAAGCCCGCAATTGCAGGCGTAAAATGGGGAAAAGCCTCAAAACTGCCTGCTAACAGGCAGTTAATTGGCTCTAATCCCCTTCCCGCCTCGAGGAGACTGGTCACTGCGCGACTCGGGGACCCGCCTCCCGGGAAGATGGCACGGAGGTGGGTTGGGAGCGGGGTTGGTACCCGCTCCCATTTTCCCGGCAGTCCCGCCTCCAAACCCGCCTCCTCAGGGCTGGGAAATCCAGCCCCCTGTGTTTTAATTCTAATCCTTCTACCTTCTTTAAAATGTTTTATGTTTTATTTATAAATGGTGTTTTAAGTTGTTGTGTAACTTGCAAATTTGCTGAACCAACAAGACTGCTATTGATTTCCCCCCTCCAAAGTTTGATCACTTGAGTTTTAAAAAAAAAATTCAAGCTACATTAGCAGTATTTGCAAGCTTTGAATTTTTTTAAAGTTAGTTGGGTGCTGCTTATAGAATCATAGAAAGTTACAGCATGGAAGGAGGCCATTTCAGCCCATCGTGTCTGCGCCGGCCAACAAAGAGCTATCCAGCCTAATCCCACTTCCCAGCTCTTGGTCTGTAGCCCTGCAGGTTAGAGCATCCCAAGTGCATATCCAAGTACTTTTTAAATGTGGTTAGGGTTCCTGCCTCTACCACCCTTTCTGGCAGTGAGTTCCAGACCCCCACAACCCTCTGTGTGAAGAAATTTCCCCTCAAATCCCCTTTAAACCTTCCACCAATTACTTTAAATCTGTGCCCCCTGGTTTTTGACCCTCTGCTAAGGGAAATAGGTTCTTTCTATCCACTTTATCTATGCCCCTCATAATTTTATACACCTCTAAGGTCTCCCCTCAGCCTCCTCTGTTCCAAGGAAAACAGACCCAGCCTATCCAGTCTTTCCTCATAGCTAAGATTCTCTACTCCCGGCAACATCCTTGTAAATCTCCTCTGTACCCTCTCTAGTGCAATCACATCTTTCCTGTAATGTGGTGACCAGAACTGCACGCAGTACTCTAGCTGAGGCCTAACTAGTGTTTTATACAGTTGAAGCATAACCCCCCTGCTCTTGTATTCTATGTCACGGCTAATAAAGGCAAGCATTCCGTATGCCTTCTTAACCACCTTATCTACTTGGCCTGCTACCTTCAGGGATCTGTGGACATGGCATTCCAAGGTCCCTTTGTTCCTCTACACTACTCAGTGTCCTACCATTTAATGTGTATTCCCTTTCCTTGTTAGCCCTCCCCAAATGCATTACCTCACACTTCTCCAGATTGAATTCCATTTGCCACTGTTCTGCCCACCTGGCCAATTTATTGATATTTTCCTGCAGTCTACAGCTTCCTTCTTCAGTATCAACCACACAGCCGATTTTAGTATCATCTGCAAACTTCTTAATCATACCCCCTATTCAAGTCTAGATCATTGATATATACCACAAAAAGCAAGGGATATAGTGTAGAATTCAATCCCCCCACATAGACATGATAAATAAGGGAGAAAATTCCTACTTTACGTTACGTTATTAGTTTACGATTATGGTTGGGCATTTCATAATGTTTAAATTGTTCCAGTAAAAATGCATGTATCTAGTTAATATGTATTTATCAAGTAAAATAATATACTATTTTAAATGCAACTAAATTTCAATAGATATGCACAAATGTAGCTAGTTAAACGTAAGAACAAACGGCCAATACTGGAATTTTTTTTTTAAAAACCTGCAATTGGGTAGCATTTTGTCTTGATAATCATAAACGACTTGGTTTTATTTGGAAAGAAAAACAAGTTATTCTGGGGTATATTTCAGAGCTTAGCTATCCATGTTTATTGAACAAGCCCCTCAAATAGAAAAAGAAAATACACCAAATTGGAGAAGGACTTTTTCCAGCATAAGGCTTCAGGGAAACAAAAGTGATTGGGGGCTAATGTCTGCAATGAATCAATTATGATTGAGATGGGATCTTGGTAATGTACGCTTCAGAATCTAATTCAACTTTGATGCTTTTATTTAGGTTAGATAATTGGATTTTTTAAAATATTGTTTCAAAGAAATTGTCATTTCCTGAAATTGGCTGCAGTTCATCTTAGTGAGATGAATGGAAACATGAAATTGACAGTGATAAATGGCAAGCTCTCTTAAGGTTGGATGCCTTAACTCTTGTTAAGTACAAGTTCAGATTCATTTCACTATGACAGTTTTGCGTTTTCTAAAGAGTTCAGTAAATACTACACAGGAATAATTAAAAAACAAAACAAAATCAAACTTCAAAAACAATAATGGTTTAATTGAAGCCCTTCAGGTACTCCAAATTGTTTTGTTCTATTCTGCTGTATCACCTCTATGGCCTTGCACGTGCAACACATACATAATGTATTACAAAAGAAAATTTGATCAACCGTGCTTATATTTTTGTTACAGAAATCTAAATATATAAGTAGTGTTTTATTTTGCAAATTGTACATGTGATTGCTAGATGATGGTGAGTAGGCCGATGTATAACTTGCTATGCTTTGATTTTATTTGAGCTACTATCCTCTGATCAATATATATCCCATCTATAATTCATAAAACCTGTATCAAAATTGTTTAGAAATACAGTTTCTATCACTGGCTGCTTTGCTCTCATTCCTTCCATTTCCCAGTTTATCTATGGTAGAACCTAAGAATCTAATTGAAATGTTGCATAAATATTCCTCTTCTTTTCTTTTGAAGACTGCCAAAATTAAATTTTGTAATCCCAAATTGCTACTTTAAAATGTAGAAGTGTCAAAATTTGAAATCATATACTGACAATGTTCAAAAGAAGAGGAAAATATATGGTAAATTATAATGGTTACTTGGTGTTAAAGTACACCAGCATTTTAAGGTTCTGATCTACAAATACAGTTTCTAAAATCTCAATATTCCAGGTGTGACCTTTGCAGCAAAAGGCTATTTTGAGGCCCTGGTGAAAATGGGTGAACTAGCCAGCGATAGCCAAGCTTCCAAGGAGATGGGTAAGTAATGATTTACAAAGTGACTGGAATAAGAACGAGCTACAAGTCTGTACTAGTTGTAAAGGTGAAGTTCTACTTGTGTTTGCACATTAATTTGCTTCATGGGCATATAGAAAAAATACAGCCTGCCTTTTGTAATTTTGTGAAAAATTGAAGTCCTGCTTTAATAGCTTATTGATGTTGGTGATGTGCCATGGAACAATGGCTGGAGTGTATCTGTAAACACTTCAGTGTTTTAAAATCTCCCTATTATTTATAAGTGATAATCTCTGAACATGCCAGGCGAAAGGTAAGAAAATAAATCACCCAGGACTGCCCGCTCTTGATTGCTAGCCAGTGACCTGTGCGGGAAAGTGTGTGCTATGTGAGGATAGGTTTGAAGTTGGCTGTGATGCTCCTCAAAGTTGAATGGTTTGCCAAACTCGCTGTGTAGGTATGTGCACGAAGAATGATTTAAGGTGAGGTATTGCAGAGCTGTCAGCACGGATGGAACCATACTCGGGGGCATAAATTAACACCCTCCGAACAGGAGGGGAGAAAAAAAATGATCATCTGCATTTTATCTTCTTGACTATTCCTATATGGGATGCCATTTTGTTGATGTAATGCTCGAGTTGGCATTTTTAACGTGGTCCCAAATGATTTCCATATTGTAACTAATGAGTTTCAGTACACAGCAGTATTTATGCATCACACTCTCAGTGAAAATTTGATAAAGGAGACTACATTCTTAATATCTTTTAATTTATCTGTTTTTTATAAACATTTATTTTGGTGAGAGCGCCAGTTATATTGCTGTGGTGTCTGGAAAGTGTAGGATTAATATATTTAAAAAAAAATCTGGAGACCCATTAACCAAAAACACTCTCAGTTGTGGTTCGCTGTCATATGAATCCCTTTATTCAATTACAGCCTTATACCTTCCTTCCAAAAATCCATTCGTTTATACCCAAGACATTTATATTTTATGTGTACATGTTTATAATCAGAAAAGTTTTCAAGTACTGTAATTCTAGTTCTCCAAATTTATAGTGATTACAGTGCAGGTGTAAGTTTTAGTGATGGGATGTTATTGTGTATCAGTATGGATCATCCTGATTTGGCTTTTGGCAATAGTACCGACGGCAGTTGATGTCAACAAAAAGGCGTAAAACCACCAAGTCTACTTTGGAAGCATCTTAAGGTTGTGTCTCATCTCTGGGTACAGATAACTGTTGTAAGCTGTTTTAGCTTCACTCTCATGGTTCATGGTGTAGTCTGAACTCTTCCATTAGACTGCTGCTTTTTTATTGTACCCTGCTTTCCATTGTTAGTTATTTAAATTGCTGGGGGAAAGGAATGGTCCGAAAGTTGTACTGCCTGTCATGTGATGGTATTCTTCTGGTTTTTCTCTTGCATATATTTTTTACCCTCTATTCGAATGAACTATAAGTCATCGCAGGATTCAACAGATCAGGTGTTTGTTTTAACAGAATAAGATAATTTACATTAAGCCCTTTTAATATTGAGTGCTAAGATAAAATGCTATCTATAATTATCAGAGCTGGAAGGGAGATGAGGAAGTAATTCAATTTCAGTAGAATCAGAAACTGCTTGAAAATCACAACAGGTTGATCAGCATCTGAAATGAGAAGAAGTCCAAGTGTGCAACCTCAAGATATTTGAGGTATAAATCAATGGAAACAAGCCATAAGTCTCTAATTATCTTTTGTAGTTTAGTTAGCTCAGACATTAAGCCAGTTGAGCTTCATTTTAGCAGTTTGACATTAGAACTCATTGATTAAAATACAGCGTTGACGCTCTCTCCCAGTCTCCATTAATCTTTATTTGTCAAATATATTAATTTTGTCATAAACTGCATTAATACTAGCTGTGATCAGGTTAACTGGATCTGAGCAAGTGTTTATTATTCTGCTCTAAGTTCATGGTGATAATAGGTACTCTGTGTTTCACCTGAAAGCAAAATATGCCTTGAAGTAATGATATCAATAATTTCTGTAGCCAAACTGCTTATTCTTCAAATATTTGAACTGTTGTAACTTGCAGAGCAGAGCAGTTTACGCCCAACAATAGCAGCCGTGATGTGAATCTTTAAATAGTGTTCTGTGCATTACACCAGCAGGATACCAAAGGGTTGGAGTGTGAGATTGTAGTTTGCACATGAACAGTGACCAGCTCTATTTGTTTCTTGTGCCCTCCTCTTTAAGTCACATTTTCACCTTGCAGCAAATACATTTTTGCCCCATAAAACAGTGATCCATCTGCCAGTCCCCTTTTTTTTTTAAAAAAAAGGTCAACTGAACTATGACCAAAGCTTAAAGTAAAGCAGGTAAATAAGATTAATTTGAAGAAACGTAAATGGAACTTGACATTTTTTAAAATTCGTTCTTGGGATGTGGGCGTTGCTGGCATGTCTGATATTTATTGCCCACCCCTAGTAGCCCTGAAAAGGTGGCGGTGAGCTGCCTTAAGCGGTTTGATACAAATGAATGGATTGCTAATCCATTTCAGAGGGCAGTTAAGAGTCCATCACATTGCTGTGGGACTGGAGTCACATATAGGCCAGACCGGGTAAGGACAGAAGCTTTCCTTCTCTAAAGGACATTAGCGAACTAGTTGGGTTTTTACAACAATCCAATAGCTTCATGGTCACTTTTTATTTCCAGATTTTATTTAATCCAAATTCTCAAAATGCCATAGTGGAATTTGAACTCACATTCCATGAATTATTAGTCCTGGCCTCTAGATTACTTGTTCAGTAACATAACCATTACACTATCGTACCCATATATTAGACTTTTTAATCTAATTATTCTCCATAGGGTAGAGTGGGAAGTCTCGGCTGATGACTGCTTTTTTTGAAATAATGGAATAGATTTGAATCTTACTAAAGCGTAGAATCTTATGAAATGAAGCATACTGTATTGAGCTCCTTGGCTGGGAAGGTGGACAGCTATCCTGATCATGAGGGTCATTGGTGTTCTACAACAATCTCTGGGATGTGCTGAGAGTGCCTTGTGCTGATTTTTGATCTATTCTCCCTGACTCTGGGGAAGTGCCTAGCCTTGGGTGCTTTCCACTGACAGTCCAACCATAACTAATTATACACAGTATGTATCATCTATGAAATACAAAGTACGTTTGTTGGATGCTGGTGTTTTTCCTGGGTTGTAGGGTTTCAAACTGAATGTTGACCCATTGACATGACATTTAGTTTTGCTTTTGGATCAGTATCTTTTATTGGTAATCAAGTCAGTTTTTCCTCAGTCTTGCAGTTTAAATGCTGCAAAGACGCATTAAAATATCTCCTTAATAGCATTTATAACTTAGCTTGGTTTGTAATGTAATTACACTTCAAATTTGTTTGAAGTGACTGTGCTCATATATTGACTTTTAGCTTGTTTTAACAATCCAGTAGTTTTGATGAAGTAGCAATACTCATTCTGATGGCGAATGAGCTAACTTGGAATGACAGATTTCAGTTAGTGTCACAACGGTCACGATTCTACGATGCACACTAACTTTAAACAGGATTTGTAGGACCTCAAAGTGAATAGACCAGAGTGGTGGAGTTTATGGCGACAAATCTATCTGAGTAGATAATGTTGTGGCCACAGTATGATAAACAGATTATTTCCATGCTGCTGCATGAAGTGAATTAATGTATCTTGTGACTGGAGTCATGGGATCAGTTGACTTGTTTTAGGCAACAAGAGCATGCTAAGCAAATCCAGACAGATTCCCATTCGACCTCATCCCTTACTCCTCCCTAGCCTAGGAACAATTACAGTAGCCTTTTCACTGCCTTGGCAGAGGTCTGCTAAGCTAGCTTAGACTAGATTGTGAATCTGGGGCCTTGGTCTTTATAGCTCAGTGCCACCCCATGCTGTGCATTAAAAAAAAAAGCCATTTTAAATGCTTTTGTTCTATTAAAGTTCTTTTATAATTATCTCTCTTCAAATACTTGTCGGAGTTTTATAATACAAGTACTCTAATTTCTGTCTTGCTTTTTATTTTCAGTAAACTTTTATTAGTTCTCATGCTCCCATGAGAGATATTTCCGTACACAAATATGGTCTGATCTCTTGGGTGCATGGCAGCATTACAAAGTATGGCCAGCTGATTTGCCTGCCCAACAGCTTGTTATCTGATTGCTGTTGATGAATGAGCTTGTTTTTGATCCCTGTGTTAATATTGCACCTAATTTGGTAAGGGAGCAAGAGATGATGCTGTGGGAGCACATTTTGACGGACCCAAGGCAAGCTTTTTACCCAGCAGCTGTTTGTATTTTCATTGCATGCATACTGCACCACTCCATTGAGCACTAAATTATGTTTGCAGCTTAGTGTAAATCAATTAGTTGAGGCCACATTATTCCTTTTTAAGGGTATACTGTAAAAACTGATGTATAATTTAGAAGTCCCTCACATGTCGTTTTAAAATAATTAAATCAGTAACTGGACTATAGATGTTCTGTGAATTTTACTACACGGGCTTGACAGAGCAAGGTCTTGGTCCAATGGCAATCCAAGATGATTGGAGACCAGGCTCTGCTACATCGGCCTAGCACACACACACACAAACATACTCCTACTGTCCTCCTCCCTCCTTCCCGCAGGTCCTCTCTGCCTGGGTTTCATAGGCTGCAGTGTGGTCCTCCTGACCCCGCTGCTGGTCCACATTGCGCCGCTCCTGGTTCCCGACCTCGCTCCTGGTTCCCGACCTCGCTCCTGGTTCCCGACCTCGCTCCTGGTTCCCGACCTCCTTATAGTGTGTCTCCTCCCAGTGAGTGTGTCCCGCGGTGTCTCCTCCCAGTGAGTGTGTCCCGCGGTGTCTCCTCCCAGTGAGTGTGTCCCGCGGTGTCTCCTCCCAGTGAGTGTGTCCCGCGGTGTCTCCTCCCAGTGAGTGTGTCCTAGTGTGTCCCGCGGTGTCTCCTCCCAGTGAGTGTCATTCAGTGTACTGGTTAAATAAAGAAAAGCGAGTTATATAGCCTAACAGGCAGCTAGACTACTGAATACTTTTTCTGCGCATATTTATAGCAACAGATCCATTAGTGTGACATGTTGTTTAAGGATAATACAACTCGTGCTTTGTAGTCAATTACAGCAGTTCTCAACAACATAACAGCCGATAGAATTGTCTTTTTGAACACAAGTATATGCAAGACTGTCTTTTTAAATTGTGATCAGAACTATTCTCCATGAATTTTAACAACTTGCAGTGTTCCTTTCATTTTAATGCAAACACATTTGGGAAATGACAGTATTACTAGAGTAGACTTCATCTTGCATTGTAAATATTTTGGCTGAGGTGCCCTAGTTTGACTACACAGTTAGCACGGATGATTGTCGAGGTTTGACAGTACTTTGTATTTTTGCTATTATGCTTGAGGTTGCTGGTATCATTAAGATGTTGGCAGTGTTAACACATGCTCATTGTGTTTTGCTTTCAAGGGGTATTGTTCTGTGGTAAACAAACTGCCCACTTGGCAGTAGGCAGCATGGCAACAGGCTGCACTTTTCCTCAGTAGTTCTGTTTTTTTTGAAAATGTGAGCCATTCCTGGAAAACTTTCTATTATATGTGAAGAGTGCTTTGTTTAAACTCTTCAAATTTGACATTACTGGGGAAAAATGCAAATGATTCATCCATTTGTTAGTTTTGATAATGTCCTGAGCGGTTCTGAGTTGTTACATTAATCACTTGCTGCCTAGCTCCCCTTTTTGTTAACAAAAAGGGCCTAATTCTTCAGATCCGTCTTTCGGATGAGAAGTTAAACCGAGGCCCCATCTGCTCTTTCAAGTGGATGTAAAAGATCCCATGGCACTATTTCGAAGAAGAGCAGGGGAGTTCTCCCCGGTGTCCTGGCCAATATTTATCCCTCAGCCAACATCATTGAAACAGATTATCTGGTCATTATCAAATTGCTGTTTGTGGGAGCTTGCTGTATGGAAACTGGTTGCTGCGTTTCCAACATTACAACAGTGACTACACTTCAAAAAGTACTTCATTGGCCGTAAAGCGCTTTGGGACATCCTGAGGTTGTGAAAGGCGCTATATAAATACAATTCTTGCTTTTTTTTTTCCTTTTAATTTGGCTTTTCTGTTCTTGCATCCAGGTTCTTCAAACAACATTGCCTTTGGAAACTAACATAAATGGAGTATAGGTCTATGAGAGAGAGTGCCCGTTCCAAAAAGTATGGGTAGTTATGTACTGTTGACTCGTACCTACAAGGAACTATGCTGCTACTACTTGGGCTTATTCACTTTTTAATATCTTAGTCAGAAGATAGGAAAGGCTTTCATTTTGTTTTTGCTAAGTTGAAAGGACCGCCATGCTTTAACCAATTTTGCCACCCAGTCCTACATAAAGTAGGAAATTTCATTCCCTTAGGAACTTCTATGGTCATCTTGACTGGCAGATGTCTTTGGCAGCTGCCTATTATTTACTTGTATTTGTGTGGCTGATACTTCAGTTATCAATATATATTTTCATTTTAGTGCATTTTAGCTTTTATTTGAACACATGGAATCATTATCATTAACTGGCCAAATTTGCCTTTGAAAAATGGGGGGAGGGAAGGAAAGAAACCAAATAACATCTTATGAAAAGGGACTTTTTTTTATCAAGGATCCTAGGAACATCTGGGATTGCATTGGCCGCTAATACTTGAGAGAGTACGCTTCAAAATACCCTATTGAGCTGTTCATTTTTTGTCTTTTAATACTCCTGTGAAGCGCCTTGGGACGTTTTACTACGTTAAAGGCTCTATATAAATCCTTAAACAATGCGAAACACTGATTTTATAGGTTCTGCTCTGTCTTCACTAACAATTCTGTTCTCTGTAGTGAGAGAGCAATGCCATTTGTAGTCCTACGATATAGGACAAGTCTTTCTGTCAGTGTCTATTTGATTATAATCCATCTTTTGATTCAGCCACTAAGTCGCAATGTAATTTTGCAATATTCAGTGTGATGAAAAGGCTACAGTTTCAAAATGATATAGCCATCATAAGGTATGAAAATTAAAAACCCAACTGAATAAAAGAACTAATTTTGTTTTGGATAGCTTGTGTATATTGGATTTCCAAAAATACTGTTTTGTACATGAAAAATATATTAACTTCCTTTGCAACTTTTTTAATAACCTTTCCACAGGGAATTTGTTACACTTTGTATAAAGATGGTCATACTGCTACTCAGGTTAGAGGTTCAATATAAGAACTACCACGCACATGTATTAAGGGTGCAGTGATGCGGACAATTTTGTGTTGCTGCAAAGCAATTTCCCCTTCAAAGCGTTGCAAAAAGGATAGTATAACTCCAGAGTCGGTTCCCGACCTGGCTTGTGTGCAACAGCATGAAACCCCTAGGATGCCCATCGTTGCCTGGGCGTGACCCCATATTGAATATAATTTCAGTGCACTGTCAAGCCAAGTTTAGTGCTCAAGTGGTTCATTGGACCTCCTTGACAGTTGAGAAGCTTATTTAAATATTTTGAGAGAGACTGCCACCTGCTCTTTCAAAACATTTAAAATGTATTGCCTGGGAGTTGAGCTCTGTACCCTCGCCACCGATTCCATCCTCTCCTTGGCCACTATCTCAGGTTGAACCAGACTGTTCGCACCCTCGCGTTACCCCGATCTGAGCCTCCAACATCATATACGCTCCATCACTTAGACCGTCTACTTCCACCTCTGCAATATTGCTCATCTTTGCTCCTGCCTCAGCCCTTCTGCTGCTGAAATCCTCATCCATGGCTTTGGCACCTCAAGTCTTGACTATTCCAATGCTGTCCTGACCAGCCTCCCATTCTCCACACTCTCTATAAACTTCAGCTCATCCAAAACTCTGCTGCCCGTATCCTATCACACACCAAATCACCCTCACCCATGTGCTTGTTGAGCTACATTGGCTCCCCTGCCCACGCCTCAGATTTAACATTCTCATCTTTGTGTTTAAATCCCTTCATGGCCTTGCCCCTTCCTATCGCTTAACCTCCTCCCAGCCTTACAACCCTCAGAACTCTGCGTTGCTCCAATTCTTGCTTTTTGTGCATCCCCCCCACATTGGCAGCTGTGCCTTCATGTGTCTATGCCCTATGCTCTGAAATTCCCTCCCAAAACTGCTCTGCCTCTCCCCACTTCCCTCTCCTTTTAAGACGTTTCTTCAAACCCACCTCTTTGACCAAGCTATCAGTCACCCTTCCTAATATCTCTTTTGGCTCGGTGTCCATTTTTGTCTGATTACACCTCTGTGAAACACTGGGACGTTTTTCCAACTTTGAAGGCGCTATATAAATGCAAGTTGTTGTATAACTCTGGTTCTGCTGGCTGCATATCAATAGTATAATCACAACCCAAGCTGAAACAGCATAAGAGTTGCTAACAATCCATGCAGTCAGCATGTGTCCCAGACCTTTCTGTTTCTAGAGCCACTGCACAAACACTTCCATTTTGAGTTCAAAGAGGTCCAGGCTTATTTTTAAAATAGCAGTTAATACTACACAGTAGTTTAAATTGGAAAGGAAGTCCATGGGCAGTTCAGATTGGCTCAGGAAAACAAAAATATCTATTCTATATTATAAGCTTAAATTTATTGGCTTCTATTTGTAAATGTCAGTAGTAGTAGTGGTGGTGGTGATAGTAGCAATAGCAGTGGTGATGGTAGTGGCAGTAGTAAGTACCCTTGGAAGGAAACATTGCCAGAGGGACAGGACTTGAAGTTTTTGGGAAGTATCCGATGATGCTGTAGTAAAGAAGTACTTTTGACTTAAGATCCAACTGAATTGATTGTTCACCACCAAAGGGAATGTATTAGAGACCTTTTATATGTAATGCTAATAACAAATTACTCTCTCAAAATATTCAGGACAGGAGCCAAGAAGGTTTGGAATTAAAATGCTTCTCTAGGTCTTATTAAAAGGTGTTGATAAAGCTTCAGTTTGGGTAACTTTTTGTTGAAAGCCTTATCATTATGTCTTTCCTAGCTGTGCTAGATTAGGACATGTTTTATAGTGAAAGTAATAGCTGCTGCCAACAGCTTTGTCAACCGTGATTGGATGGTGAATAGTAAATACTTTGATTGGATTTATGGTCAGTAAAGGCCTGCTTTTTATGTTGTCTGTACAATACAAATATGCCAAAAGCAGCTGGTTCCTGAGAGGAAACCTTGGAATAAACTTGAAATACAATAGTGAGAAACTAACTCTCGTGATGTTTTAGCTATCCTCAGCAAGAACAAAAGGCTTTAATTTTTTTTTGCTGCAGCATAAGGAGTTCAAATAGGCCTAAGGCTGACTAATTTATGACCTTTCTACCAGGTGTGCCTTACATTGTTTCTAATAGTTTAAAAAAAAACTGGAACATCAGTTATATTTACGACAAGTTTAAACTTGAGGTGGCTAAGGATATGCACTTTATGGCGCTGTAGTTGCCAGGTCAAGTCACACTGCTACCCAATGCTTGTCATTTGCCAGTCACGTTTTATATTGAAGTTGCATTACAGAACCATTCCTACATGAAGCTGATCTGTAACAGTTTTGGCTGATGGTGCAGTGGAATTAGCTCATTGATAAATTTCACAGCATCAGGCATGCAGTTAGCTAGACGTTATGCATCATGATTTTCACTTCTGGTTATCGGACATTTCCCCCCCCCCCCCCCCCCCCCCAATTGCTGTTCTGTACCAGTGGGTTGAGCTTTTAGTCTCTCCATCACCAGAACAAAGGGTAACTGTTGCGACCAGAGGTTACAGACATTAGTGTTAAATATAGATACTATCAATTTAAAAGAATATATTAAAGTTTATGTCAAAATTATTGGTAGTTCTGGTCACGATAGATTAGTAATGCCATTCGTTGGTGCCGCCATGCGTTAATAGTCATCAAGATAAGAGACTGCTAAATAGATTTTTGTTGACAATATTGTTAAAGGCAGCAAACATTCACACCAATGGGAAAAATATCTGCAACCCCTTCTCTTTCTTCCCTCCCTCCCTCCCTCCCCCACCCCCCACCAATTTGAGGTCTATCCATTTCAATTTGAAAGATCAACACAAATGAATCCTTTTAGAAATGTAAACGGTTTGTATCTGCCCCCCAGCTCTGTCTCGGGTATTTTTCTCAATCTTTTATAAATCATCTTTCCCTGGGCCTCCTGTAAACCCTCTGACCTCTCCTGTACACTGTCCTAGAATTGATGCCTGTTTTCACATTGAATACAATCCATCCTTCTGTTCACCAAAATTGTGCAAATAAAAAAAAAAAATTGAAATCAACCTCTGGTTGGTGTACTCCCTTTGCAATCAATGCTAGGAAGCAGACCCGCTCCATGGGGATCCCCTCAGCTGATATCACTGGAACACATCTGCTTTCCTTTTCACACACCACATGGCGTATCAACAGGGCTCTCTACACAGGAGCACTTCAGATGCTTTTTTTTTAAAGCTTTTTAAACACTGTGTTGGAAAAAAATAACCTGAGATGCATCAAGGACGAGTATTTAACACGAAGTACACTCCAATTAGGAAGTAAGTACATGCTCTGAGGAAATGTGAATGTATTTTCATCCGTAAAGAAATTGGAAAAACAAACGTTACAGAATATTTGCACTTGAAATACAGTGCAGCTAGTTTACCTCTGGATGATGGTTTTATAAATTGAGAATAGTCAATATTAATTCCAGGGGAAGAAGATCTTCTAACTTTAAATTCTATAGTTACAACTGGGGGGGGGCGCGGGGGGAAGGCCATAATTTCAAGTTTCCTGAATGAGCAGAATAAACACTTCAGTTTGTGTAGTTCAGTAGTTACAACATGGCTTTACAAAAGCATTGCATTATTCTACATTTAATTTTGTACCAAAAATGATGGCTGCAGTTATAGAAACATAGAAACTAGGAGCAGGAGTAGGCCATTCGGCCCGTCGAGCCTGCTCCACCATTCAATACGATCATGGCTGATCATCCAAATCCAGTACCCTGTCCCTGCTTTCTCACACAGAATCCCCATCGAGCCTGCACCGACACATATCCCACCCTATCCCCGTAACCCCACGTATTTAATTCCCCCTAACATATCCCATCCTATCCCCGTAACCCCACATATTTAATCCCCCCCTAACACTAAGGGTCAATTTATCATAGCCAAATCAACCTAACCCGCACATTTTTGGACTATCATTTATGTGGCTAACGGAAGACGATACAAAACTTGACATGCAGTGTACTGTGGTGAGTAAACCCATACCTAAAACTGGTCCAGACAAATCTTTAACTGCTTCACCGTAATTGCCCATCAATAGAACCATTTGGCAATTTACCATCATGCCTAGGGATTGCTAGATGTGGCTCAGTTGAACTCTCTTGCATTAATCGGTACAAATTATAACTAATATAACCAACCACCCTTCAGAGAACCAGTGCACTACTGAATGAATGAGTTAACTTCTGCTTGCCAAAGTCATCAAAGAGGAAGTCAGACAACAAAATCATGAACTACCATTTCTTTATTAACACACTTTTATGATAGTATATTTAGCATTTTAATAAGCATTAAAAGTACCCAAGGTACTTGAGTAGATGTTAGTAACTGAATTAATACAAGGTTACAAAGGCAAGTATATCTCTAACTCTACGACAGTTGGGCTCTACCTTATTACAATTTGATATTCTGCTCATTATCCAAGATTGGCATAAAATTAATAAGATTAGTTAAGTTAGACTGACGAGTTAACAAGGTAATGTTAGTTCAGCTTATTGCTAATAAGTTTGAAGTTTTTAGCTTTGATTCTCAGATCTTATACAACCTTATCCTTCCGAATCGGCAAAGTGGAGTTGATGGTCTCCCCTCCCTCTGGGATTTTTTGTGCTATTCCCTGGGTTGTCAGCGCAGTGAATCTGCTGTCGTAGCATTTTCCCTTTTCTATTTTTTTTAAAAATTTCACTTTCAGTAGAAATAACTTTGCTTCTGTTCTTGGAAATTTAACATATACAAGTGATACACTGAACCATTTGCCTATCTCTAGCTGGAGTTCTTAAACTTAAAAGTCTCACTCTAAACACTTTCTCAGCTTGGAAGTCCTGCTTCAGAAGCTATTCATTCCTTCAACTTTTTGGACTCATCTACAGATTTATCAAAATCTCTTTGAACTCCTGTAACCTCACCCTCTATCAAAAGCCTTCTGTGCATCTGAAACGGTCTAATCATCTGCATCAAAATATCATCTTTAATGCATTTGATTCTCAAAGTAAGCTTCCTTCTCTCACCTTTCATGCTATCTTGACCAATCTGAGTGATGCTTTTTATTGCAAGGATTCTCTTTTTTGATATTGATACTTTAGGCAGGCACACTTATGAGCACATTTTAATTACTTGATGAAAGATAGTTGCATAAAAAAAGCATTCCTTAATTTTGAATGACAGCATGAAGACAGGATCAATAAGAGTTATGTCTCCCTTGAAGGTCATTTATCTTGTCAACAACATTACTTTCCATTTGACGTTGACAAGCCTGGGTATACCTAGCGTTGGACATTCATTGGGACTGGATGCTAACTGTGAAAGATTCTTTGGTCCTGTATTACTACCATGAAGTACACATGGTTCTTAGCATTAACCCTTTCTGTTTGCCCATAGTTTAGCAAGATTGTTGCAAATAGAGAGATCACCTCTGAGCTAAAAAACACATAATGGTGATAGCACAGTTTAATAAAGCTGATTGACTTGAATGATACAAACATCTTTACTAAGCTGGATATGAAACAGAAACTGGCCACAACAGTTTTTTGGTTAGATGGATTTATTTGCTCTTAAAGTTTTGTACAAGTATTTTTTTTAATGTTCTGTGGGCATGAGGGTTGTTTTTTTTGTAATTTCCAGGTGAGTTCTCCCCGTACATAGCTGCTGATGTGTGCCAAGCCTTTTCTTTTCTTGCTCTTTGTTCTGTCTGTAGCAGCCTATTCCTGATTGGTGGGCGTGCACGTTTTGCATTTCACATACTCTAGGCCCACACCATGCAAACCTTCACACAATTAGGTAATGGAAGGGTTTGTAGAGTCTGATAAATGACCATTGATTATGTAGCTATGTAAGTGGGAAAAGTCAGTTTCAGAATCATTTAAACCACGATCACCTACATTATTACATTTTCTCTTGAAATGTCAACTGAAGAAAACTAAAACTTTGAATTACTGGCTTGGTAAGCATATTGTAATCAAAAGGAAAATTATTGTTACTTTACCTTATGGGCTTCTCACCACAGAAGCTTATCTGTTTGGTATTTTGGACGTTATTTTCATTTCACTTGGCATTCTCCCAAGTAAAACAGCCAACTGTAACATTTGTACCCTCCTTATCCCTTTGTATCTGATGCTTTATTTGAATTTCTTTTCAAAACCAAAGTTTCCTTTTGTATTTAATTTATTTTATAGGTTGTCCTGAATAGTATACCCAATAATAGCACTTCATATTTGCACTGACAATGAAGACTTGATTATTGACATCGGAGCACTAGGATGACTAACAGAAGTTGAAACATTTCCCCCAAAGTGACTGACATTTTAAATTTCTCCCCATATCTATCTTGTATATCTAAAATAATATCATTATCTATTTCTCTGTAGAATTGCCATTTCAGCCACTTAGTACAAAGTGATGGTGGGACTTTTTAATGCAAAGCTTACACTTCGTAAGTTTGTGCTCAGACTAAAGTCTTGGTCTACAGCAGTTACATTGCATTAGCCTAGTTAGGAACTTTATCAAGAGTAGTCTGAGTTGCATCCATTTTGAAGTTGATTTTAAACTTACCAGAACATAGTGGTTTGATTCCAAATTGAATCTGAAGCTTTCAACAAGTTAATGGATACCTGGATGCACTCTTGAGTCTCCTTCCATTAAATAATACATCCAAGTGTCCATTAGCCATGCTTTTAAAGGGTCAGTGGGAAGATTTAACAGTAATTGTATGATGTTTGTGTTGAGTTGGATACGAATTTGCTTGGGGCTTTAAACAGTTGCTACAGTGTTTGAAAGCGTTACTGTACCTGAAATATCAGAAGGGAGTGGGAAGGTATTTTTGTGTATGTGTGTGATACATATTGGGACAGGTTAAAAGTTCTAACTACACTAAGTGGTTCTAAACACCTGTGAAGTTCCCTATTTGTCCGAGCCAGCTTTTAAATTGGTTGAAGCAATCAGTGGTAAAAAAAATATATTGCTACTGTCTGAAAGTAGCATTTTGTTCCTGATTTTAGCTTAGCTTCAGTGGGGGAAATTGTTTTTTGATTGCATTGGGCGAGAGTAATGACTGCCTGAGCAGTTTGTCTTTAGAACAGTTTTGAGATGCCAGCAGCAGCTGTCCTGTGTAGACTGAATAGTTTGTGAAACGGCTGACATTTTTCTCTCCCTTAAAATTCCAAAAATAGACCTTCCGAACGGCAGGATAATGACTGTATCTAGTAATTCTAGTTCAACCCTGACAAGATCATTCAGAGAACCTTAGTATTTGCCAGTCAAAACCATAAATGACATTCAATCCCTATGGCTCTTCTGGCAAAACACGTTTTTCTAGCATATTTCAGGTTGGTTCATTTGCTGCAAGAGGCCTGCTTTTCTGTTTTATATACTTGGTCTTGCTTGTAGGAAAGTTAACGACTGACTGAAACACTGATTTGCTAGCTATGTGAAAAATCTAATGTGCTGCAAATGCACTGAAGTGTTTGGAGTGAAAAGTGATGACTGCATCAAGCATTGATAATAAGATGTGCAGATAAGCAAGTACATCACAGTCCAAAGCCCTTTCATTTGGACAGAACAGCTAATCAGAAACAGACAATTTCCTTGTATTCCAGCTGTGTTTTCCTAGGCCTGTTAATGACAGATGAGTGAAATCAGTAGCTGTGGAGCTAGTCACACTGCATTTAACATAAAAGAAACTCTGAAGCGAGCAGGCTAACATGACAAGATTCACTAATTAGTGACTGCATGCTTAATTTTCCATCAATTTCGAAAAAATTCTGTTTCTTTAACTTTTTTTTGTTTAAGAACATATGCTGTCGGATCTTTAAAAATAAATGGCTTTGGAGACTTTGATCAAACTACACTACGTACAGTGTAAATCTTATTCTCATTTAAAACTGTGTCACGTTACTGGATGATTTGTGGATGGTGTAAAGATAGTTTTCTTTAGATAAAGTTTTACAGTGTATACATCATTTCAAGTTTAAATCTGTATTGTAGATAATAGACTGATAGTAAAGCAATTGTCATCTTCTGTAATTAGTCAGACAGCTGATAACTGCCTCATTATGTTTTAAAGAAACCTGTGCCTTGAAATTGGACTCTTTCAATATTAGAATATGACCGTGCTAAGTAATACACACTAATATTTGAAGATCCCAATATCAAGGCACTATTTAAAGCTTCCTGGTGTATTAATGTTGCAGAACACATCCTTTAATATAGTATATGTTAGTATATAGCATATTCCAAAATCCCTGTGTTGTACTGCAGTGTCTATCGTCAAGTAATCAGTAGATTTATCATGACATCTAAGTTACATTAATTATTGAAAATGGGCAAGATTTGTGTTTGGAGTCAGTGGGGTAGAAAGTGGTATGCTTTGCAGTTGTAATTGAAGTATCAACTTTCCAGAGTAGCATTATGTGTGGCAATGATCCTTCCATAATTAACTGATGCACTCTTTGGAATTCATCCAGTACATTGTCTTTACTGCTCTTAAGTGAGAAAGGTATTTATAAATTTACTACTTATGAAATAAAGGGAAAATATTGCCATTAACTCTTTGACTAAGCTTTTGGTCACCACTCCTTTTCTACTTTGACTAGGCGCCTGATTTCTGTTACACCTTTGTGAATCACCTTGGGGCATTTTCCACCTATGTAAACACAAGTTGTAATTGTTAAAAGTTGATTTAATTTCATGGCTGTGGAACTTCCCTGAAGTTGGAGATTGGTTCATGTGTGCTAGCAATGCAAGAAAAGTATCTTTTAGCAGCTGTCATATACGTTTGCATGTTTGTGGCAGTGTGCCTCTGGCAATGTTGGGGGTAGGGGAGAGTAGTAAAGCCCCTCTTGAGGTGGTACTCTGTCCTTCCAGAGACAGTAGCACTGCCTCATTCACATTAGAGTTGTTACTGATGTTGGGGCTGGTGCAAGTGCCAGAACTGTGTTATAAATGCAGCATAAAAATCTTTTATAGTTCTCCCAGAAGCCATACGGCCCATGGAGGAAACCTCATAGATGAGTTCCAGGTGTTTTTGTTCCTTTATTTGTATAAAGTAACTCGTGAGCTTAGTTAGGTACATGACGTGTTCTAACCACTGGATGCAAGTCCATAACATGTTTTTGATTGCTGTATTTGATTATTATTCATATTATTGAAGTTTTAAAAATCTGCATGTTCCTTTTGTCACTTAAGTAGCTGATCGAGTTTAGTAAAGAAAATGTGTTGGTGGAAGTGGACTTTGCAGGACACGCCATGATTTAAAGCTATCCATTCAAAGCAGCGCATAGCTGACCTGCAGCACTGCTGTGACAAAGTCCCCAGTAAACAAATTTGGTTGCTGCGCTAATAAGTTATTTGCTTGCCGCGAGTGTGTTATTCAGTAGTGGGAATTGCTGTGCAGTTATTTACATCCCTTTGAGACTTGTGCATTCTGTTAATCTTGTTTCGTAACAAAGGGATTCGTATCCAAAGTTTTGCCAGTGATCCAATAGAACTCGGTGGGGGTGGGGAATATTTGACCTAATGTATACAGAAGGATCCACTTCTGCTTTACAAATGAAGGTTACAGGCCCTACTATATTTTAGCTCAAATTGTTAGCGGACCATGTAAACCCCACTAACTTTGAGTCGCTGAATTCGTGGTCAGAAAAGATTGAACAGTACGGTATGTATAGTTTAATACAGTAACAAATTGATGAGAATCACAATTTCACTAAGTGAAGCAGAGAGCTTCAAGTTACATTTTGGAAATCATTTGTCCTTTTGCTTTAACAAAATACATTTGTGTGCACTGTTTTGTATTTTTCTGCCCTGATAACTGACTGAACAAATAGTTGATCTATTTGTGGAGTTGGGTTTATGTTTCCAGCATCGTGGTTATTGGTTGACTGTATAACTGAATACAGATTACAGCAGCGAGTGTTTGAAGTAACAGATTCATAGCTGCAAGACATTTGAGTGTTTTAATAACTGAAAGAAAATTGGACAAAGTGCTTTTTTTTTTCTTTGATGGATGCGCTGCAAGTAGCCAAATACTTTTATTAACTCTGGAAGTTTCAGAAAACTAGGAAGTTTTTTTCATTCATTTTAATTATTTATGATATTTTTATTTAATAAACAGGGCTGTACCTGCTGCTAAATTTATTAGATGCCCATGAAACACTCAAAATATATTTTTGTATTGATTTACAAACATGTGAAAAGACGGACAGAAAAAGTTGGTCCATTGAGCCTGTCCCAAACAATCACAATGTAACTATCATGACCCCAGTGTTCCTTTCTACCAGAAGCCATATAATCTCCTGGGAAAAGGCAAAAAGACAGATTTAAAAAAAAACCTAGGCCAATTCAGGGGAAAACAATCTGGGACGTTCCTCTTTGATGCCCCCTAGGCAATCAAAATGAGTTCAGGAATCACAGTGGCCTTGAGGTACATAACTAACATCCCACCTACCTTTTAAACCCAGTGATATTGGTCACAGCAGGGTACTTGGCCATCTCCTTTTTTGAACTGTTGCCACATGTGCCATTAACTTATTCCAAGTGTAGATAACTCTCTGCATAGCAAAGAAAAACCTCCTGATATATAATAGATTCTGCTAGACTGTGCAGCTTGGTGATAGGAAAGGCAGGTGGTTATACTGTTCCTAGACCAATGCTAGTGCAATAATCTAGCAAGGACAGCCTATCTGATTTTTTTCCCCCCCCTCTACGCAGAGACTCACTCCCTTGACTCCATATGGTACCTCCCAGTTCAGTACAGCTCAGATTAGACCCCGAGCCGATTAGGAGATAGAAACTTTGTTTCCCTCACTCAGTGGAGTTAAGTTTTGTGTTCAAACATGAAGTACCAGTGCACCATCAAATTCTTGTACAATGTCCAATAACAGCATTTTTATACTGTGGCCTCTTGAGCATCCCTGATTTTAATCGCTCAACCATTGGTGGCCGTGCCTTCAGCTGCCAAGGCCCTAAGCTCTGGAATTACCACCCTAAACCTCTCCGCCTCTCTCCTCCTTTAAAACCTACCTCCTCATCTGCCCTAATATCTCCTTATGAGGCTCGGTGTCAAATTTTGTTTGAAGCGCCTTGGGATGTTTTACTACGTTAAATGCGCTATATAAATACAAGTTGTTGTTGGATTTAATGTATAGAAGCAGTGGTATACCGCTTTTACTGTATTTCAGGCTAGAAGCAGTATTGTGCTGGGAAATCCCAGCACAATACTGCTTCTAGCCTGCAATATGGTAAATAAAAAGGAGCTCACTATCTGCCATAATAGCAAAAATAATAAACGGAACAATGAAAAAGGCAACAGTTTGGAGTGTGTTCTTCAGCGGTAAAAAAAAATCTGAACATTAATTGGATAAACTATTGGAGCTTTGCTGTTGAGGTTTATCAAGCTATCTTAATCCCTCTTATTCTATGTGTGTTCTATGAAGCCATGAGATAATACCCAGCAGATGGCACCTGCTTTGTGCTTCTGTTCAAGACTGTCATAGGTGGCAACACAAGATGGATGATCCATTACCTGAAGAACCAAGCCTTATGTCACATATTATCTGACAGCATTGTTGCGCTGCTATGCCCTTTTGTAACACTGAGCTTTCTTAAAGCTAACACTGTTAATTGTCTTAAAGCCATCTTTTACATGTGTAAAGTGAAAATGGAAGAATGTTGAGTTATGGGTTATGAGCTCAGTCACTTGTGTAATGTTTTCCATTTATACAAGGTGTGCTGCTAATTTTAGATCCCCCATGAATCTAATACGAAAAAGTTCCCACACTTAACCTGGTTGTAACTATTTTTCTCCACAATTATCACAAACCTGTGTTCAGGCTCCCCTGATGGTGAATGACTAAATGTACTGTGTGAGCCTTACTGACCAAGAAGATTCCTGGCCTATACTACATTAGCTGACCTCAGCCATGGTATAATGAAGGCAAAAAAATCAGGCTTCTGTGCATTTGAACTATGGCGGGGGGGGAAATCAGCCAGGGTTTGAGCTGCTCATCACTGTCCAGTGACTGCTGTTGGAACATATGCCTATCTGGATGTTGATCAAGGCTGCTGGGTTGAGTTTGGCTGCGAACCAGTTTATGTTTGAATAATCTGTCAATGCGGCCTGGTCTCGCACATGAAGGGATACCTAATTTTGCAAGATAGGAGAGGGTTTTCTGAGAGGGTTTTTGGCATACACTGAATTGTATCTCAGCAAGAGTCACAACTTTCAAGGGAGAGAGGAGGTACAAAATAGGAGTGGGGAGAAATCTTAATTCCAGCCATCTAAGGTCCGAGTCACAGTTGTGGCGTGCAAGGAATTTTATTTTTTGTTTAATGACTTATGACAATTTTGTGTCTATATATTTCTGTGTCTGTGTGTGTGCATATATAATATAAATTTGCTCAATATCTTCTTATGAAAAGTAATAGCATTTGGGGGTTGAAGTAGTTTTGTAAATGTAATACTTGATTTGTCCTTGTTTATAGGTTTTGAGAGATATTGGCCACTCAGCTCTGGTGAGATAAAGTGCAAATCTTGTTGTATAATAGGAAGTATTAAAGTGGGCTTCACATAAAAAGCGTATTACCTGAATTATTCTCTGGCTAGTGGGAGGGGAGGAAAATCAGGCCCTTTAGGTCTTCTTACTTATGTGATAAACATAGAGGACTAAACTATATCCTTATTGTGTATTGGCTGTGAATTAAACTCTGTCACTTCAGACCTTGGTTCTGGAGCCTTAAAATATTAACTGATCTATAGATCTACAAACAGTAAACTGGTAACCCTGTGTGTAGTGTAGGAGGATGGGGAGGAATCAGGTTGGCAGTTTGATTAGTTGATTGGAATCATTATTTGCTGCATGCATTGATTTATCTTGACCGTGTGAATTTTTTTTTGTAAAAGCTGAAAAAAATGCGACCATATCCTGAAATGAATACAATAGTTGCATTGCAGCATAGATGTTCACAGATCCAGTCCAGGGTGTAAGTGATTTAATTAAAGAATGAGTCAGTTCACTGGAGTAAATAGTAATATCTGAATGTTTGGATTAAAGTAGGTGAAGATGTGTTATTAGATTGCTGGAACAATCCACTCACTTATAGTAGTAGTAAATTTGAGAGGGATAAAGTAATTGCTGGTATGACTTCCCCTGACTGTTTCATGTACATTCCTAATTTTCCCGCCTGGTTTTTTTCTTCTCTGCTTTCTCCCCACCCCCAAATTTCTCATGGACTTCAGACATCGCAGTATAATTTGTTTGGTAGTGAGCAAAAAGTCAGCATGAATATAAAATGAGTCCCCCTGCTTTATTGTCACCCTAACTTTTTTTGCTAATTTTATCTCATTATCTTGAGCTGGGAGTAGGAGCAAGTGAGGCACAGAGGTCTCTGTGATTTCGAAGACTGTACTACTCTACCATGCAGACAGTGCACTTTGCCCTTGGTTGAGACCAATGTTCCCCCCCCCCCCCCCTAAATTTTTTGGGGTGCGCGGCCTGTTTAACTGCACGGCCCATTCACAGTTTCGTGCATGCGCGAAACTTAATATTGAAAAAGCCGGTCCCGGGCTGCGCGGGACCAGCAAACCGCACAGCTTATATGGAACGTTGGTTGAGACAGCTTGCTCCATCAGGTTACCTCCCTCTGAGAGGTAAAAATGTGCCAGCAGTGTGACTACCTTTTGCATGCCAGATGAAAACTGCTGAACTTGTATGACTGGTGGAGTTGCATTTCAGCTGGTCACAAGATGTGAAGTGAGAAGCTTAACCATAGTTGAACTACTTATGAGTTTGTAACCTAAGTGCCTTAACAGATTAAGATGAAGGGGTATATGTTGTGATGCATACAATATAGCATCCTTTCTAGAACCCATCTACTGATGCTTGGAAGCTGTCAACACAGAGGCAATTCATGTCACATTGTAATTTAAAAGCTGAACAGGTTTCAGTAGTTGCATGTTTGACCCTGAGTCAGAGGGGGTGAGTGTAAAATGAAACACTGCTACAAAATATTCTATATTCCAGCCATTGCCACTGGTCAAATTTTCCAAAATATATTACATTTTAAATAATTTATTTGATTTGTTTTTCTTGCTATTACAGATTTCCCCTTGTAAAGGGAGGGGGAGTTGAAGTGATTTGTAATATATTTGTATCGCCATCCCAACTGTGTAAATAGTAAATTAGATTTCTTATTTGATTTTCTCCTTTTGAATAGGTTAGCTAAAATTTTGCTTCCACTATATATGTTCTTCAACATGATCTTGCAAAGTATTATAAGCTTTTAAATTACAATGGCTTATAATACTTTGCAAGAGTTTTGAACGGTGGAGATAACGTAAAACTGTTGCAAAAATGATTGTTCTTTATGTAAGAAGGTAGCTTGAGGGTGCTACACTTGTGTAGTGTCAGAGCTCCAACATACTGTGAACAGCTAATCTCAAACATGGGGAGATGCCGAGTAAAGGCCTGTCACTTCCCCACAGGAAAAGGGAGGGCGGGGTGTGCAAAGTCAGATCTGGTCACCATGAGGTTATCTTGTGCACTTCTTGGCATCTGGATACAGAGTGGCATTGGTGAAGATCTGGGAGAAGGATAGGACTCCAGTATGTCCTTTAGGCCAAATCTGATGAGTGGTGTGAGGAAGAATTGGGGAGGCAAAATAATAGAATGCAAAAAGTTAGCTATATAACTCAACGGGAAAGTGTTTTAAAATGTAACATTCTCCTGGATTACTTTAATTTAATGTTTTTGAAGGGTTCTCCAGCATTGCCTGGAAGATACTTTTATTTCCAGTGTTATGCAACACTTTCCCCCTTCCATCCACTTGCATTTTCTTTACATTCCACCAGCATTGCAGACCCTGTAGGTCGAAGGCCATAGCTTCTATGAATCTGCAAGTGAAGTTTACCTGTGATTTTTTTTTTTCTCCTTGTTTTATTGCCCTGGTTTAGTTTCTTGACTTTTATAATTCATTATTTCTCCTGCCTTGCATACTGTAATTTGCTCTGTCACTTTTGTAGCTTCCTTTCTGTTTGGCATTACTCTTTTTTTTCTTTCAGTTTATTTTCTTCTTTCTCCTGTCTTGCTTTCTCATCTCTTTATACCTATTTTCCATTAATAGTTTGTTTCTCTGATAAATGGCTTCTGCTTTTGATCAATTTCAAATTCCACTGATGTGCCTTTTCTTAAATAAAAACAGCTAATTAAATATTTTTAAAAGAACATTGTCATATTTTAAAAACTTTTTTTTGTCAGCTGGCTTTTCCATTCCAGCAAGTGAATACATTGCTAAACAGAATCCGACCTTTACTCAAAGTACATCACTACAGTGAAGGAGAAACCGTTTACTCAAAGCCACTTTAAAACTCCAATTGGAAACAGTGAGGGAAGAAGGGCAGTGATGGGACTTGTGATTTTTAAATCCAAACTCTTAATGTACTGACGCTATCTAAACTGATGAAAATGGAGACTTTTTGAATGTAATTTATGGCAAAGGCCACAATAATCCATTGTGATTTGAGGCAATTTCTTAACACGCAGTATCCATTTTGCACATCAGTTTAATAAAAAGAAATTCTTTCCTTCAGAATTGTATTTTACCAGGCACAGCATTGAGTAATTCTATTAAATAGTTTTATCAAAGTCACCAGATAGCGTGTCAGGTCATGCAAACCAGGAGGTGATAACTTACATTCCCAGGTGGTGAAGTGACAGGCTCGCTAACGCCCATTGAGTATAATACAGTTATGTGATTAACAATTTCTACAATTCATAGAGAATAAACAACGGCTGGAAGTATGTTACTCAGGATTTGGATGACCTCTTGAGAGCAAAGCTTTCAAAAATTCCTCCATAACCAGAGAAATTTTGTTGAACACACATAGCTAACTTTTTTTTTGAACAGTGAGGGTGTGGAGGAGGAAGGTGTGGAGGAGGAGGGTGGCGGGTGAGCATTGTGGTTAATACTCTTCATTGTTACCAGCAGTGTAGCTGTTGAGTTTTGCACATTCAGTAAACATATACAAAACCTCACTTTTAGTTTTCACAGGTTGTCATTTGCTGTATAAAATCTAACAAATAGAAACTAGGAGCAGGAGTAGGCCATTCGGCCCGTCGAGCCTGCTCCGCCATTCAATACGATCATGGCTGATCATCCAAATCCAGTACCCTGTCCCTGCTTTCTCACACAGAATCCCCATCGAGCCTGCACCGACACATATCCCACCCTATCCCCGTAACCCCACGTATTTAATTCCCCCTAACATATCCCATCCTATCCCCGTAACCCCACATATTTAATCCCCCCCTAACACTAAGGGTCAATTTATCATAGCCAAATCAACCTAACCCGCACATTCTTGGACTGTGGGAGGAAACCGGAGCACCCGGAGGAAACCCACGCAGACACGGGGAGAATGTGCAAACTCCACACAGACAGTCACCCGAGGCCAGATTCGAACCCGGGTCCCTGGCGCTGTGAGGCACCAGTGCTAACCACTATGCCACCGTGTTGCCCTAATGTATTTGTTTTAAATGAAACTTCCTTTCAGTTAATTTCTCTGCAGAGATAATTCATTTTTGAGTAACTCATCACATCACGTACTTGTATTGAGCTTATTGGCATTAAAACGGACCGCAATGTTTTCTGAATAGCTAGCTTATTTTCACACATCTGCCATTTGACTGAGAGCATTATTATGCTCCATAATGCAGTGAAGCACATCTGAAGTGGGGCTCGCACTGGCCATGAAGAGCCTGTTCTTGCTTTTGTTTGCATTAGCACTCCAGTAGGACTGCTGATAAGATTAACCACATTTTTATGGTCGACCAGGTTAGTTTATCAAGTGGTGTTGACCTCTCGCTGACCTCAGTTGATAGATATAAATTGTAACTTAGTAAAAAGAACCAAAATAAATTATTACCGGCGTCAAAAAAAAAACTTCAGTTGAAATGAGAGGGGAAATCTATTAACAATGAGAGGGGAAATCTATTAACTATGAGAGGGGCAATCTATTAACTATGAGATGGTGGAAACAACTGAAAGACTTTGCTTTCTGATCTCATCTAGTTACTAATAGACCAAGCACTTCTAAGATACTGAACGTAATGGAGGACCATGGTCATTTAAAAAAAATTCTCAAGGCCGGCATTTATTGCCCATCCCTAGTTGCCCATGAGAAGGTGGTGGCGGGTCTTCTTGAGCCACTGCAGTCCGCGTGGTGAAGGTACTCCCACCATGCTGTTGGGTAGGGAGTTTCAGGATTATAATGCAGTGTGGTACTGATCATGGATGGCATCACAGCTGAGCCAGATTCTGTGCTCAGCTGTCCACACACAGGCACTTTCCTGCAGAATAGGCCTCTTGAGTATGCATTTATACTGCAACTTTAACATTACCACAAAACAGTTTCCATTTCCTAGTGACAGTCAGTACACCTCCAGAATTAGGACCCACCCCAATTCCAAAAAGAAGTGCTGAGACACCCCTGGGGGGGAGGCAGTCTCACAGCTTTTGGGTTTGACTCCCCGGGGAGGATAACTGCAGTACAGTGTCAAACCTGGTTTAAAAGGTGGTCTGTTTGGTTGGGTTGGTTAGACTCGCAGATAATACTAGACTAAGATGATAATAGACTCTAATGAAGTAACCAAAGAATTACAGAAGAATTTAGTCACTATTTGTAAGGGCAGAACTATGGCGGATGAAATTCAGTACATGTAATGGCAATAAAGTCTTAGATATTGGAAGAAAAAATGGTGACGTGACATACTTATGACATGATGCATACTAACTAGGGAAGGGACTAGAAGAGATTTGGGAGAGATGGACTTAACTCTGACCATGTTGTCATTGCAGAGCAGCATTAGCAAAGCAAACAGAATGCTGAGCTATATTGCCAAATCAGTCGAGTTCAAGCCTGAGGTTGTCCTGCTGCCACTGTACATTGCTCTCGTCAGTCTGCGCCTTGAATACTGCATTCAGTTCTAGTCACTAAAACATTCAGTCTATGGAAGCAGTTCAGAGAAGGACCACAAGGTTGGTCACATAATTTATTCCATTTCTCCCTCAAAGTTTAGCACTTTGTACCTTTTGTTACCAGACCCCCTCATACTTTCTCTGAACTGCTGCTGAATTTTGTTGCATGACTCCATGTTCCATAACGGGGAAATAAAGAGGGAGATTAACAAGATTATAGCCTTGTACTTGGGGATTTACTGGGATTAAAAAATGTTCTCACCTGATGAGCAAAAGTGTTTTATTGAAAAATAATACTTTTTTAAAAAAAAATGGATTCAGATACTCCCTGTATATAATACAGAACATTGCAATACAAATACTGAGTTTATCGAAATCTAAAATCTTCTAATGTATTCATTTCCATATCACTTGTGCTACCTGTCTGTAGTCCTGTTTTACCAGTGATGGTGGATTCCAGGCATCATTCAGTCTTGTGAAAGTTCTGCCTCAGATGACCGCCATAGCTAAGAAACTAAGGAAGCCCTAATCTCCCTGTTACAAACTGCAACAAACAACTTTCATTTGTGGTTGTCTAAAAAGGTAAACCTTCCCACAGCCTTAAATAAACTGGGCACTTACTGATCTGAGCCCAAGTTACATTTCCCTGAAAATTTCTTTTAGCAATATTGTGTGCATGTGTCCACATAGAGATATAATTTTGAAAAGTTTAAATATGCTCCTCATTGGAAAGCAATTTAAACCTTTTCCCACTCTGACCTGGCAAGGTATCAAATGAAACCACATTCCTACAGTCAGTTCTTTAGTTCTGGCAATATTGGGCTATCTCTCCATGAGGATTTTTTTGACAGCAATCTATGCCTATGAAAAGTGACAGAAGAAAAATGATCCTGATTGGTCTGAAGTAAGATATGAAGGATTGATCAAATTGGGTTTGCAGATTGATGAAGCAAGTGATAACCGCAGATTTACTACATCAGCCATTATCAAAATGGAAGATGAAATGCAACACCGTTAAAGCTAATACACTGCGGTGATGGAAATGTTACTGGCTTTACAGAAGTTTGACTAACCACAACAATCTCGCAATTTTTTGCAGTCCAGTTCAATGAAGTGCACAGCTTTTACCTGCCTGAGTTGTAATGAGGGGGTCTACGTTTTAAGATGTTTCCCAATTAATGTCCTGGCCAATATTTATCCCTCAACTAAAATCACTAAAACAGATGATTTGGTCATTATCCCACTGCTGTTTGTGGGAGCTTGCTGTGCACAAATTGGCTGCCGTGTTTTCCTACATTACAACAGTGACTACATTTCAAAAGTACTTCATTGGCTGTAAAGCGCTTTGGGACGTCATGAGGTTGTGAGAGGCGCTATAAAAATGCAAGTCTTTCCTTCTAACTAGATGCAGGACTCCCTTAAAATGGTATCTAGGGGTTGCAGTGCATATAGCTTGGAGATGCTGTAAGAGGCAGGTAGTGTTTTGAACTCTCAGATTTTATTTCATTTGGTACATTTTTGGAGCCTCTGCTTCCTCTCCAGAGTCTCCCTTGATAGGAGTGCAGATTGAAAAGTTGAACCTGGAGTCAGCGTGGGCCATTTGCAGGACTCCTGATTTTTCTGTTTTTTCTAAAAGCAAATTGGGCTGGGAGCATTCATTCTTGATTCTTAGAGCTATGCTCCTGCTGAGTGAGACTCCATGCTGGGAGAAGATCATTTCCCCATTTTGCTGCTTCTGCCTGTTCCATGCCTCTGATCCCTCTTGCCTTGGTACAAGGAAAGCTGGGATAGTCAAGTTCCCAGTAATGCTTTAATCACTTCTTCTCTCACTGTGAGAACTGGAGTGATGTTAGTTTACTAACTCAAGTTTGAGGGGGCAAGTAGCCCAACAAGACAAGTGTCTAAAGTACTTCCTGATCTTTGCCAGCACTATCTGGGTGCCCAGTGTATGGACACATGATAATGTTGACCTTGAAACACCTGGGATCTTTGGGAAGTGAACATACTGGTGCAGTAATGTCACATGCATAATTTTCCAGAAGAAATGTGTATTGGGGGGTGGTGGGAATGACTGTACAGCTTGTATACATTTCTGTATTGTCGAGCTGATATTTAACCAAAAAAAATGAACGTTGAATCTCCTGATGTTATGTGCAGGCAGGCACAGTATGTTTTGCATCTTTAACAGAACAAATTAAAATAATCTCAACAAGGGAAGGATATCCCCCGATTTTTTTTTTTTGGTGTGGGGTGTGATTTTATAAAGTATATGTAGTCTATACACTACTCTTAAACAGAAGAAGCACAACTATCAACAATAAGCTGCCTTTATAAGGTAATGATTCCGTTGTTGAAATGAATGAGACGTGGAGCCTTGCAATTTGCCGGGTATAGGTGGCGTGATGTCAGCAGTATACTATACTGATTTTCATTGGGAATCCCAGCCAGCAGAAGCTACTGCAAGAACTGTCAAAACAAGCTTAGTGAAGAAATGATGTGTAGATGCTAAATAGAGACTTAAGATGCCATTCACCAAAATGGCCAAGAGAGTAACGGCAGTATTTTTTAGGGGAAAGTAGTTCCCTTCAGGCTGCTAGAATATTGAATTATTTTAATATTTTCATTTTTTTTTTGCACCCTTTTGAGAAAGTGAGATTTGAGATTCCAGGTGAACCAACCAAATGGGGTAATTATTGCAGCTGAATTCATCCTTTGCAGAATCAGGTGTGATTTAAGACAAATAAGGCAGTGAATTGGGAGCAACGTGGTCTTGAAAAAAATTCTCTCTGAAGCTGTGCCTGGAGATATAGAGGACATACATTATTAAATATATCTTCCTTTACACTGTGCATAAATATATCTTCCTTTACACTGTGCATTGATACAATACTATAAGTCTAAGTGCAATGTGCAGCAAGCAGACATTCCAGAATTAGAACTGAGCTTGCACATCACTGTGTTTATTTGCCAAATTGATTTGAATTTGGTTTTAACCATTCATGCACACAATGCAGTTCAAAGCTTAATTACTGTTGTGTACTCTTTATTGAACCCTTTTTTTAAATGCTGATTCAGAGTAGGTGCATAAGAACATAAGAACATAAGAAATAGGAGCAGGAGTAGACCAATCGGCCCCTCGAGCCTGCTCCGCCATTCAATGAGATCATGGCTGATCTGATCCAACCTCAACTCTAAAGAACACAAGTAGGAGCAGGACCAGGCCACCTGGGCCCGCTCCGCCACCCACAGGGCCTTGACCGATCTGAACTCAAACTTATGTCCAATTTCCAGCCCGCTCCCAGTAACCCCTAATTCCCTTTACTTCTAGGAAACAGTCTATTTCTGTTTTAAATTTATTTAATAAAGTAGCTTCCACAGCTTCCTGGGGTAGCAAATTTCACAGACCCACTACCCTCTGAGTGAAAAAGTTTCTCCTCATCTCAGTTTTGAAAGAGCAGCCCCTTATTCTAAGATTATGTCCCCTAGTTCTAGTTTCACCCATCATTGGGAACATCCTCACCGCGTCCACCCGATCAAGCCCCTTCACAATCTTATATGTTTCAATAAGATCGCCTCTCATTCTTCTGAACTCCAATGAGTAGAGTCCCAATCTACTCAACCTCTCCTCGTATGTCCACCCCCTCATCCCCGGAATTAACCGACTGAACCTTCTTTGTACTGCCTCGAGAGCAAGTATGTCTTTTCTTAAGTATGGACACCAAAACTGTATGCAGTACTCCAGGTGCGGTCTCACCAATACCCTATACAACTGCAGCAATACCTCCCTGTTTTTATATTCTATCCCCCTAGCAATAAAAGTTGCACTTCAGTTCCGACTGAGAAACACTTTCTTGGTGTTATCGCGGTGCTCCAGCAATATTATGAGGCCACAATGCTGCATCTAGTGCACCAAGTTGGCAAAATTGCTGTTCTCTACAGCAGTGTTGGGAGGAATGATCACATACAACGCCTCAATGTGTGAACTCTGCTTTCCCCTGCTCGCCCACTATTAGTATCTATTGAAAACAAATTGGAGCCTTGTCAGCCATAGGAACTACTAAAAACACATCCCGCAATTTCACATTCCTCGCTTAACCAGCGGAGGACGCAAGGTTGGGAGTGTGTCTCCCTACTTTCAAGGCCTTTCTTTGAAAATATATCTTTTCAAAAAAGGAAACAAAAATGGTTTTGTGGTGTAATGTCTTCGGCACCTAAAAGGACAGTCTGACCTGTGCAAATGCAGTTTTGTGGCTAACTTTTTTTTTTAATGAAGTTCAACTTGTTATTTCTATCTGCAGAACCTTCAAGTATGGTCTCAGAATTTGTTGTTTTAATTGTAGAAAGCTCCAGTTTATTCAGCAAAGTATGGGCTGGTATTGATGTGGAATAATTGATCTTCACCACCTGCAGCACAACACTGAAATTCACTTAAGCGGTTTAATTTGTGCTAGCACCTTCTGATATAATATTTTGCTGAGCATTACTGGATAAAAATGTTTGTCAGCAGTTTGGACACTGGAGTGGATGGGAACAAAGCAGTTTTCTTGTAAAGCGTTGTGACACAGCGCCCACAGGTTGTGCTTTCAAAACTTCTCCAGTACTACAAACTCTGGTCTTTATTTTATTCAAAGCATGTTTTTGTGAAGCCTGATGCACGTTACCTCAGCACAGTACTGATTCCGACAGTACGGGTTGAAAGTCAGAGTTTCTGCAATCTCCTGCGTCACCGCAGCTATGTGTTTCAGGTAGTGTGTGCTTATTGGAACCACTAAGGCACCTCTCGCACTGCTGACGTGACTCCTTTTGCACCTGCAGTTCTCTACTGGGCATGTGATAGTGCTCAGTGATAACATTATGTAGTGTTATTTTTAGAGTTGCAAATAAGAACATACAAACAGGGATTTTAATAGAACTCTTTAAAAAAAAAATATATATATATATACTGAGGTAATGTTAAACTGTTCTGGCTTTTATACTTTTTTTCAGGATGTATCCATAGCAAAATAGGACAACTTAATTTATTTTTAAAAACAGAGAGGAATATTAAAATTTGCAAATATCTTTGATTTGCAAGTCACAAGGGAGCTAATGGGGAAAAAACATGCAAAGCCGTTCTGGTTCTGCACGCTTTGCAGCTGCAGTACTCTTCATTTAATCAATGCCACTTAAGATCAAATCTTAACTATTTTCCTATGTAGAATGTTATTCCCAGTTTTGTAATGTAATTTATATTGTATGAAATAAAATGCCAGAGTTGTTGTTCATAGCTTAATTTCAGCTCGGGTTTAAGGAAAATAGGCATAAATGTATTCTGCTTCAGCCTGGGAGACCTTGGTTTGAATCACAGCCTTAGTTTCTAGTGTTGGTACGGATGCCGGCCAGCTGGCCATCTTTGTTGTAATGCACGGCCCAGTGCCCAATAAAGAGCAAATCAAACAAAATCCTAGAGCTGTCAGCAGATCACCCAGCTGCCTTTTCAGTGACTGACCAGTGGATGATAAGGAACAAAATAAGTTGAACTAAATAAGTCTTTAGCACCACTAGGTAAGCCAAGATAAAAATGTGTCAAATGTACGTCTATCTATATATTCATGTAAAAAAAAACATTTAAGCCCATCAATGAAACTCTAATTTCCATCCCAAGGAGCCGCTCAGATCCTAATCCTAATTGTAGGTGAAGTGTGACCCCAGGGGAAACACAGATTTCCTACCCCCCTTCCTTTTCCTTTTCCTTTTCATCATTGACACCTCTGCTTAGTTATGGCAGTGACCCAGATAAAATCTGAGAGAAGCCCAAGTGCAAATGGCAGCCAAGAGTAAGGTTAAGACCCAGACCTACCTGTCTACACATCACAACCTACAGCAACCATTGTAGCTTAAAAATCTACTCTGATGTCTCCTTCCTTGTTTACGGTTTATTACAACATACACTTTGAAATTTCATTGGTTTTGCCATAAGAGGGCAGTGCTAAATATAGACGTGTATTGTTTGAGGACACTATATGAATAACAACTTTGTTTGTGCGAGGATATTTTGACATCGTTTGGGAGTGGCCAACTTTGCATAGAAACCGAGGTGAATTTTGGCAACGGCTACAAACAGACTTTCTATTTATACCTGCTTCATCTACCAACAACAAAGGTGTGCCGTGAGCGGAATTGGGCTTAACTGTGATGTTCTCCATGGTTGACGAATGTTTCCAGTACTGTACAACGGCCATCTTGAAAAATAATTTTGTTATTGCATGGCAAGAAGGTGCATTATATTGAGATAAATGTGGTAACCTTGTTAATGGAATGAGATTTTCTACTATGGGTAAATGTATCAGAAACTCTTCAAAAGTTAGTGATACATTTTGTAGATGTTTACCTAACTATTGTACCTGGTATGAAAACTCCAACCACCCAAGATTGGTCTAACTTGAATTAGCTGTTGTTTTGGATTGCATTAGGCACAAGCAGACATGGAAATGATAATTAGATTTTGTAACTGAATCAGCTACAGTGCTTTGTGAGCATATAAGTATCTTTTTATGTTGTGTGGTTTTTTTGCAATAAAATGAGCCCCACATTCTTTCTTTCCTCTTCCCCTGTTGTCTCCAAGCCATACAACAACAACAACAACTTGCATGCTTTCCAAGTTGACCCATTATTTCTTCCTTGTGGTACAGTGTGGGTGGGGAGATCTGGGTAAAGTAGGATTCCAGGAAAAGGCTCCGGATTGCTTGGAGCTTCCAGAGAGGCTCCATACGTTCCCATGCTGACTGGTATATGTCCCAAAAGTATTTCACCTACATGTTTGTTGTGGGGAGGGAGAATACATCTTCTTGTGGATAGTAGTGACATCAGCTTAAGAATTGGTAGAGGAACTATTTTTTTATATAGAGGATAGGTCCAATAGGAACAGGCTCAGCCTGCAGGAATTGAGTCCCATCATGTTCTCTGTGGCCTTCCGGAGTCCTGTCCAGACGTCTGACCAGAATATGTGTTGCAGTCTGCATTTCTGACCTCAACTCCTTCAGTAGTTTATCCTCCAGGGAGGGTGGAATTTTTGAACTATCAGTGCAGTGCACTCAATACATTATCTTAAACTGATCCTCTTGTATTCTGCTACAGGTGGTAGTTGTGAAGGCTTGCTTTCATATCTGTCTCCAATCCTTTTCTATCTAGTGACCCAAGTCTCATTTCTAGGCCTCCATCTGGTTTTCTGATTTGTTAACTGGAGCAAAAGGTAGGGATGTGTTTATGGGGTCGGTTGAGGAGTGGAGTTACCGTATAATGATACTGGTCACGTTTGGGGAGAAGGAATTCCTACACCAGCTATATCCCCTATTGAGGAACTGACCTAGTCTGATGACACCTTTCTTATCCCAGTTGCAATCCACCCACAGTGAACGCAACTGGGAGTATCACAATGGGAAAAGGGCTGATGGGTCCTGCGAGTTTTTCCAGAGTGGCACGGACTACTGCGGGGTGTTCCTGGGCCTCTGTTGGCCTTCTTTGGGAGTTTAGTGGGGTTGTTTTGGAGGCTCTGGCCTTCATTCTGATTCATGGGTTTGTGAGCTGACTAGATTCCAGGTCCTGTTTGTGAAGCTGGAAGGGTTTGAGGCATTTTCACAATCTCTTGCCTGCACATGGGAGCCTAGAGGTGCTCGCGTAAAAAGGTCTTGGATTTGATGACGTCTTCAAGAGTACATTTCAATTACAACGTAAAGCAATTTAAATAGTTATGTTCGCCAAATGTATTGACAGTGGAGTTGCATTTTCTTTTCAACTTAAAGGCTTAAGATTGGTATTGCTGATTTTTGATGCTGAACTTGTCCCATATATTCCTGCGCGCACATTCTGTGCTGCTTTGTGGCATGACACCAGCATGGTGATGCACTGAACTGGTTCAGTGTGTTTAGCAGGCCACAGAAGGAAGAGATTATTCTGATGACAAAATGTTGGTCTGTGTTACTGTCGGCTGTATGGACATCAGTTTGTTTGTTTCAGGAAGTGTTGTTAACTGAGGGGGAACTGCATGTCAGTTGTAAATTGCACTTGCCTAATGTGAAAGCATTGTTAGAGAATCTGCTGTTGTAGTTGGAAAAAACTTAACCAAATTGCAACATGTGCTTTCTTACACTCTGAAATATAACAATCTAAAGGAACTAAACTACTACGTCACACACAAACTACCATATTAGTATCTGTTACTAGTCTTGAATAGATTTCTAAGTTCTGTAGGTGCTGTATAGTAGTTACTTCCACACTTGTACTGACCAGCTTTGATGATGTTCTGGATAGGATCCTAAAGGTGTGTCTTATTGCATCACTTTCATGTCCCTATGTCGTCCAGTATGTTGAGGATCAGACTACTTGGGCAAAGCCCTTTGGAGCAGCACTTCTATAACATTTTAAAATGAAGTCACCAAAATTGAACTCTTTGTACATAATTTTAAATAAATTTTCACATGTTGCATATTTATATATTTTTAAAAAAAGCTTCTGGTCTGCCTTTTCAGTGATGAGTTCCATTCCATATGGTTGTTACAAGTGCTGTAATAAAGGCAGTGATTTTCCCTTCTCTTCCCCCTCCCCAAGATGTTACACATGTGGTATATCATATCTTGATTGGGGTGAGCTTAATATTACAGTTTAGGGACGTGTATTCTGAGTGAGGGTATAATGCAGCTTCAGTAAAGGGAGGGGCAAGAATGGCTCAGAATTAGTTTTGAGCATGTCTGAACAGTCTAAATTTGCAGGTTTAGATTTGTAACATTAATTGTCAGCTTTCCAAATGCAAAACTCTTGCCTCTTAGTGAGCCAATTAGAGTGCTATTGATGTTAACTATGGGGATGCCTGGAGACTGTGTGCCAGTAACCTCCTGACCAAGGATAGCAGTCATAGTTACTTGGGAGGGAGAATAGAAAATGTAAGTGAAAAAACTGTTTTAAAAAACAAACCATAAAAGCTCTGAGAGCATAGTTTTAAATTGTAGGTTCTTGGTTAGACTTTTGTTCAGCATTGGCACCTTTTTTGGACCCCAACTGCCTTAATCATTATGCTGATATGTTGTGTGGATGCTGCACTCGTCAGTTCTAAAATGGCAGAAATAGTTCTTTTAGCTCCAGTTTGTTATTTTGCAGGGGATGTCTTGTTCCAGATGGCAGAGGTCCACAGGCAAATCCAGATACAGCTTGAAGAAATGGTGAGTATTCCTTTTAAGGTAGTGTGAGTGCGCGATTTGATTCACGAGAGCTTGTACCTGATGAGCGACGGTTTCTGTCAAGTGATTAAATTCTGTTCTATTTTTTCTTGTAAAGGGGATACTGTTTTAGCTGAAATAGCTAAAAATGAATATACTTTTGCCAGATTAGACACTCACATCTGCGTTCAAATCCTATTTGCCTGTTGAGAGAAATGTGTTTGACATTTAGCCAGCAAATTAAAATTCTGCCTGCTGTATAGCAGTTTTATTTTATTCAAGTACGAATCAAAATGGTCGTCTTTTCTCTTTGAGATATTTAATGATCCATTTAGAAGATGCAATTATTGATTAGGGGAAGAGAGCTGGAACAGAATTGTAATCGGCACCTCTGTTGACAGGGTAAAAATCCAAGTTAATTAGCGTTGAGAGAATGTGTGTGTGTGTGTGTGTGTGTGGTAAAATTATAGCTTTTAAGGAGCTGAACTGGTGGAGGAGGGAAGCATCACTTGCACATGATTAATCTGAGGATCCAAGGTACAATCAGTGTCTCCGCAGCGTGGGTGTGTGTGAGTATCTGTGTGTGGGTGTTCAGGGGGATTCTTGTGCTCTTGACATTATTAAAATTGAATGTTGTAAGTCGTACAGCTGACGTTTTCTTGCTGTTTCAGTTGAAAGTGTTCCACGGTGAGCTGCTTACGCAACTGGAGCAGAAGGTTGAGTTAGATGCCAAGTACTTGAGTGTAAGTTTCAGGCTGAATTCTGTGCTGTCGCACCATTTGATTAATAAGCTCATATTAATCTTTCAGTTCACTTTTTATCATGTAATATTACAGCAAAAAAAAAAGGTATGTTTTCAAATGCAAAATAAAAAGATGGCATGAACTGATTACAAGATTGTAATCTAATAGTGGTTCAGACTGTAAGTGTTATGAACTCCAGGGTTGAATTACAGCTTTGAAAATGTTCCTTATCCACCTGTCATTTATAAGGAAAGAGTGGTGGTTTGGGAAGTTTTTTTCAGGCTGCCTTGGTTCCTGGACTATCTTCCCCGTGAAAATTCTGGTTCAGATCTGCCATATTGGCTTTTGGGAAAAGTTTCCTGCCACAGCAGGTGCTTTCGGCAGGTGCTACAGATGTATTGTTAGCTGCTGCAGTGTGAATTGTTGCAGTGCCATTCTGGAATGATGGGCTTTATACATTGTAATTAAATTTTGCACAGGTCACAGTTGCTGACGTGTTATTATTTCATCCAATCCAGTCATTGCAGCTTTTTCTGTATTATTTAGCTGGTAAGCTAGCATGTGATTCACTTTATCAATTAAAATGTTTGGGTTAATGTGTCACGGGGACAAAGTTGAGCATTCATACCTCAACAGAGGCACACATTTGAGTTCTAAGACCCATTAAGTTTTGTGTGTGTTTTGCATTTTCTTGACTTATCAACCTTTTTAAACTTGTATTCTGTTTGTCTGAATCACTGGCATCAGAAGCGGACCATTGATTCAGAGAAATTTAAGTTAAAGTGAGCTGAGTGAACCTGCTTTTGAAATTAGGTGTAACATATTAACGATACTAATTTACTAATCTTGAGTGATGAATGCAAACAATAAGATGTCATGGTGGACATTATACATTAGTGTCTCAAGTTACAGAGGCAATTCCATTTCACTAAATGCAGTCAAATTTGTAGATGGTTTGTGACCGTCTTTGTTTGCTGCTAGCTCCAAGACCTCCTCATGCTGCCAGTCAAAATTTTCATAACTGTACATTACACAGCTTATGTGCCTTGAGGAATTAGTTCACTTCCAGTAGTTTATTTTTTGGTGTGTCTGGCATGTTTTTAATATCCACTGCAAGAAATGCAATTCTCATTACTTGGACCGGGTGGCCTCAACACCAACAACAGCAACTTGCGTTTATATAGCACCTTTAATGAAATAAAATGCTCGAAGGCACTTCACAGAAGCCTCTTAGGATTGTTCCTTCAAGTCTCCTATCTTTAGCTGTTGGATTCAAACCTTGCTGCATAATGGATAATAGAACAAGATGTGGCTACTTTTATTGGCAAACCAAAGCCTTATCATATTTTGTCTGTTTTAGAAAGCCAGGACAGGTTCTCACACATATATTTTACTGGTGGGTGTGAACTGATAAACCTCATAATATATAGCTGACAGATCAGTGTGTCAGGAACCATTAGAAGATGAATTGAACTAAAATTGAGCATTGGGTTGGGCAATAAATGCTGGCATTGCCAGCGACGCCCACATCCCATGAATGAATTAAAAAAAAAGCAGTTTGAAATCAATACCATAATTGCGTACTGACTGACTTTAAAAAAAAAAATGAAATCTTGCCTTTTACTCCATGTTCCTTCTACTTTATTATCCCACAACAAAGGCAGGCCTCCTTCCTGTTGCGAAAGTAATATTGTCACCATTGCCAGTTTTGTTAAGTTATTTTTATTTACATTTTTCCCTTTAGGCAACATTGAAGAAGTATCAAGCCGAACATAAAGCCAGGCTGGAGTCACTGGAAAAGTGCCATGCAGAGCTGAAGAAACTTAGAAGAAAGAGCCATGGGAGCAGGAACCCACAGAAATATGGAGAAAAAGAGATGCAGGTATGGACTTGCCCCTGGTGGTTCTTCACATGATCAGTTATTTGAACTCCTTTTGGAAATGTTTCAGAAAAATTCTCTTGGGGGAAATTATTTTAAATTTCCTTCTTTTTGTGAGGCTGAGTAGCCTAGTAGGTTAGACCAGGGGTTCTCAACTGGGCGTCTGTGAAGATTTCAAGTGGTCCGCCATAAATAACTCCTGGGATTATAAAAAAAAATCATATTTATAAAAAAATTAAGAAGAAAAATACACCGTCGCATAAAGGTGGGATCGAGCTGAGCAAACTGGCGGCTCCGGTCCCGACTCGGACCTCTGTTTCCTCCCTCCCGAACATCTGTGCGATGACGGCAGCATCTGCTGCTGCTGAGCCCAGGACCCCGCTCGCTGAGAAGGGAGAGAGCGGCGGGCGCAGATCGCAGATCCCCCCCCCCGGCTCGAGCTTTCTGTCCTCCGCTCTCCTCTCGCCAGGTCCTGCTGTATTTTTCATCACCCCACCACACTTGTCCTAACGCCGCACTGCATGGGTTGTTGTTGTTCCCCTCCTCCGGGCTGATTGGGGCAGTTGCTCTTCTAATTTCACCCCTCGCTCTCTGAATCCTCTCACTGCCATACATCACCAGTGACAACTGTAACCCATTCAGAATTTTTTTTTGTTATTTGCACCGTCGGGATTGTCAATCAAATGAAGAAGGGGCAAGGAAATACGCGGCAGCTGCAAGGAGGAAAGGAGCTGCTGGGGTCAAACAGTGAGTCGCTGTCTTCCTGGAGGAAGAAGAGCGGAATATGTCAACATTATGAAACTATTAGGATTGACACTCATTACCAGCAAAACTGAAACAGTTTGCAAACTCATTTAAATATTCTGCACTGTCTAATTTCTCCTCCCCCCCCCCCCCCCCCACTTTCTCTCCCGCTGTCTTCAAAGTGTTGACTCGCACTGTAGTATAGTTACAAGGGTGCTGGCTGTGCTTTGGTGCCTAACCTCATTCATTCTTCACCTGCGCGCCTATACCTCGAGTGTTGGCAGTCTTGCTGTACCAAGGAGGGCATCACAAGCAGACCTGCTTGTTCACACCTGAATAAAACATTAATTTGGACACTGCTGCCAGCAATTTGGGAGAAAAATCATTCGGGCCTTAAAAAAAAAATTGTGTTTTTTCACTTTCATTGTATACTTTTGTTCATTAGTTCTAAAAATATTGGAGATGGGGGCGGGGAGAAAGGCTGTTTGACAATCAAGCAGAGAACTTGGACCGGCTGATGTGCCGGGAACAGTTGGTGAGGGAGTTGGGGGTTGCAGGGGAAAGAGGAAAACTGGGGGTCCGGTGATTGGGGCTATTGTAGAGGAAAAGAGGGAGTGAGATGGACATGGGGGACCAGTATTTTCTGGAGTGCTGGGATAGCAGCGGCAACCTGGTGAGTGGGAGCGGCGCTGAGAGAATTTTTATACAGAAATACTTGAGTTGCGTGACAGGGAGTTCGTGGAATTTTTATAACACTGGAGGGGGACCTCAGAAGCAAAAAGGTTGAGAACCCCTGGGTTAGACCACTGGTCTTTTCCTCTTTGGAATCTGAATGGGATGGAAAAACAACTCAAAGGAGCCTCTGTGAAGTTAGGTTCAACCCAGTTCCTAGTGAGCATGGGTACACAGTACACATCTTCTGTAATTTGGCACTAAATTGCCAGTCTTGCTCAGCAAGGCCATAAGAATGGCTGCTGTTGGTAAATGGAAATGGTGCATTGATGTAGTAGCAGATGCTCATCTGAGATTCAAGCTAAAGTACATTTTTGGGATGAGTTTTGTTGTGTATCTGACTGTGCTGCACCTGACCTGGGAGTGCTCGATGTCGAAACTGGGTGTTTACAGTGAAAAACTGTTTATTCATTTAATGCTGATGTTGGCCATTTGACAAACAAGAATTCACCAAAAAAAATGAAATTAAAATTTTCCCTGAAGACTAAGAAATGGGAACTTGCAGTTGCTTTGTTTTGAATATTGGGTTAAAGCTTGGACTCTTTTTGAACAGAAAAAATACATTGTAGTCAGACCACCTACTATTTGGAAAAATACAATTGTGTGGTGATTTGGGTGGGTGAACATCTATATTGACAAATTGGCCCAAAATTTGCGGTCGGAGGCTTTCCACGAGCGGGCGGATGCCTCCGACCTACAAAAAATCTACGAATTTACCTGGTGGTCCGGGAGGTTCGTAGATTCGCGCTCCTGGGCCTCTCCGGGTACCCGCGGGTAGAGGCCCACGTATCCTGGGGCGCAGGCGGTTTGCAAGCACCTCTGGGATCACGTGGGCCGGCCCAACCAATGAAAGAAGGGGAATCCCCATTCATACTTATGGGGATTCCGTATGTACGGAACTCCCATAAGTATGAATGGGGATCACTTTAAAAAAAAAATACACGAACACATGAAATAATTTTTTTTTAATTACATATTTAAAATTAATTAAAATGCCATTTAATTAAATATTTAAACAAAAATTTAATTTTTTGAAAAAGCTTATGTTTTATCGGGGCTAAAAATAAACTTACCTTATTGGACAGGGTTTTTAATGTATAAATAAGTGATAACATTTTATTTTTCTATTTTTTTTAAAACTCTTACGCTGGTAAAAGCAGGCCTTGCTCCTGTTTTTACCAGGCATAAGAATTTCAAGGGCATTTGCTGGGCAGAAGTTGGGCAAATAGGGCAACTCTCCGCCCGCGGAGGCCCTTCTCCCGGGGATGCGGATCATCTGTCAAGAGAATTCTTGATAGTTCACAAGTTCCGTGTTTTCACGCATGCGCGGCCCTTACGGGTCGTGCACACCTCGTACACACCCGTAGGGGTCACAAATTACGGCCCATTAACCTTATATGCACTTGTGAATACATTTTCTCAATTTACTTTCTTCCAAAGCAGTTGCAGCCACCAATATGATTTTTCACCCAGCCAAATATGTTGATTTAAAAAAATCATAAGAATTAAATAAATTTAGCTAAAATTGTTAAGCTTACCCCTAAAATTAATAGTTTGATGTTAGAAATACCTGCAATGAATTTCCCCACAAAAATCAGTCCCAGGAGCTGGAAATCCTCAGCACCCAAAGCTCAGGTGAAATTTCCAACCAGGGAAGCAGAACTCAATCCCCAGGGAAGATTAAACCATTATTTGCATCTTGAACATATTTTCTAAAGTGATAGATAAACAGTATTACATATATTGTATCTGCATCTTTTAGTATCAGTAACTTGTTCCAGCAAAGACCCCTGGATAACAATCAAGCAGAAACCCTGGCTGATTTATTTTCCCCTCCCTAGCCTACGGAAGCTGTGGCCAATTGTAGTGCTGCCAGTGATGCTCCAGCTGCGATTAGTTAACTCAAGGGATAGAAGCTGCGACCTCCCTGGCCTGTATAGTTTACTAATAAAACACTGCTTAATTGACCAGTTGAATCACTGGAGGGACACAGTTTCTTATGTGGCTTTACGCTAGAGTAGGAATGATGAGAGCCTGGTTCTCTCTACCAGTTTTCATACTGAATGCTGATGGCAATCTCTTATGGAGAAATTATATATCCCATATAAAGTGATGATTGCTCCTGAATAAGTATCTTTGTGATATATCAATGAAGATAATGAGTTTAACAAAATTCAGAATAGAGCTGTAAATTGTGGTTAATATGGTCCAGAATAGAGCTGTAAATTGTGGTTAATATGGTCCAGAATAGAGCTGTAAATTATGGTTAATATGGTTGCAGCAGCTGTTTGATTCCTGTTAGCTGCTTTGGACTATTCGAATCATTGAGAACTCTCTATATATTAAATTTTAATGAATGCCTTGAATACATATGTTCTCAAATTGTAAAATCCCTTAGTCTTGGCACGTAGCAGTATGCTGATATATGTGCAATTTCACTGAATAGCATAAAAAGCAACACAGTAGGAGTAGCAAGATGTTTTTTCTTTCTCCAGTACTTGGCTTACATAAAGACTTGCACTATAATTAGAATAATTGCATTTTTAAGATTAACCTTTCTGTGGAAGCATTCAAGCAGTGTGTGGGTCCCATTAAAATTTAGAGTTCACAAACTTAAACCTTTTTAGTCTTCAAGAAGATCTATTTTACAACAACAACATGCATTTATATAGCGCCTTTTGCGTAGTAAAACGTCCCCAGACGTTTCACAGGAGCGTTCTCAAAATTGTTTTGACACCGAGCCACATAAGGAGCGATTAGGGCATGTGACCAAAAGGTTGGTCAAAGAGGTAGATTTTAAGGAGTGCCTTTAAAGAGGAGAGAGATCCAGAGAGGTGGAGAGGTTTAGGGAGTTCATTTCAGAGCTTAGGGCCTAGGCAGCTGAAGGCACAGCTGCCAATGGTGGAGCGATTAAAATTGGGGATGCGCATGAGGCCAGAATTGGAGGGGCGCAGACACCTCGGAGGGTTGTAGGGCTGGAAGAGGTTACAGAGATAGGGAGAGGCAAGGCCATGGAGGGATTTTGAAAATAAGGATGAGACTTTTTAAATCGAGGCGTTGCCAGACTGGGAGCCAATGTAAGTCAGCGATCACAGGGGTGATGGGTCAACAGGTCTTGGTACAAGGTAAGATACGGGCAGCAGAGTTTTGGATGAGTTCAAGTTTATGGAGGGTGGAAGATGGGAGGCTGGCCAGGAGAGTATTCGAATAGTCAAGTCTAGAGGTAACAAAGGAATGGATGAGGGTTTTACTGGTTGTGGTTACCTTGGTAAAAGATAAATGTTTCTGTAAAATATGCTATTTTTTGACCTGCTCTTAGAATCAGACAGTTAGTTGAGCTCTGATGGAAAGAAACCTGCACTTGAGAGGACAAAAAGGGGATAATCCTATTTTCTGCCTGTTAACAGGCAGTTAATAGGCTTTAATCCCTTCCCGCCTCCAAGGAGACGGGACCTGGCGCGGGACGGCAACCCGCCTCCTGGGAAGATGGCATGGAGACGGTTTGGGGGTGGGTTTGCCACCCGCCCCCAAATTCTGCCATTTTCCCGGCAGTCCCGCCTCCATACCCGCCTCCCCAGGGCTGGGAAAATCGCCCCCTTACTCTCTTCTGGTACCTACTGTGTAAAATATATCTAGAAATTTAGACTTGCTTTTCTGCCTTTTTAAAAAAAAAATGATATTGAGCTGCTCATGCGTTTTGAAGCTGTTTCATGTTCTTTCTGCTTCCCGTCCGTGCAACCAGAGGATTATATCTAGTAAGGTCCACAAGTTAAAATTTTTCATCAGCCTAGGACCTCATTTTTTGTACTACTGTTCAGTGAAAGTCCTTCTAAAATGTTCACATTTTTGTTTACTATAGTTGCCCACTTTTATGGAGCAGACCAATATCCAGCACCATACAGTGATATAGACCAGAACTGAGTTTAGAGAAACGAGCAGCAAATAGGCATTTGAGAGAAGTGAAATGCAGTAATGTGCGACTCCTTACTTCCCAAACAAAATTTATTTTGTGTGCCTGATGCCATGGAGACATAACCATACTAAACACTTCAGCCGAATGTGCTGTTGCTATGACGTGTTGCTGAGAATCCTTGTGGCTCTGTGATGTGTTATCGCACCACTTGCAGGCCCACATTAGCTGAGCACAAATGAGCTTATTACAATTTATAGTCTGAAAGCATTTGGGCTTGTGTGCTTTGTACTCAGGAACGCTGTGTGCTGATGCTCCAGTGTTCTTAGAATCACAAGGCACTGGTTCTTCCTCTGTAGAACAATAACTTGCCTCAACATGCCTCATTTTTATGTGTGCTTAAATTGGGCCCCTCCTCAGTCTTTGCCTCATCCGGTGACTGCAGTCTATTTTAAATTAGCTGGTTAGACATTTTTTTTACTGGAACTCCAAACTAATCTTGAGTGGCGAAAAGCAGAAACTATGAGGTACAAGAAAAATCCAATGACTGTATTAAATTTAATAGTGTTGTTCAGTATAATATTTAACTTGCTGCTTTTTGTAGGCCTTTAAAGCAATGTACATGCCAGAAAATGTTGTTTTGAGAGCGACTACCCCATTTGGTGACAGCTGTTGTCTTTTTAAAAAAATGTTTAAACTGCTTTCCATTCACCTTTCGTTTATTGGGTGTTGAAGATATCTTAGAAAACCAATTAGTACGTACAGCTGTCAATATCCACAAATTCATCAGGTTTTGTGGGGTTTACAGTGATGGGAAAAACAAAGAATACGACTAGTATCACCGATTGGCATTTTAACTGGGCATTTTGTGACTAATGTCCAATGGACACATGCAAGCGATCCATTTCCAGACTCTGGCCACTGCTGCAGTTGTACCAAAGTGATGTTGATTCATAATAAAATTGATGTGATGACACTGGCGGTTATTCTACCATATAGAATACCACTGGCGGTTATTCTACCATATAGAATACCACTGGCGGTTATTCTACCATATAGAATACCACTGTAATACAAGTGTTGCATGTTAGGGATATTCTGTCCCCAGTTTTGCACTAAAATGGCTGATACTCTCAGTACAGTCTTTTTCAATTCTCCAAAACTATACCCTTAAACTAACCAAAGTGCATTTTAAAACTTTCTAATAACTTTTTTTTAAAGTGACTAATATGAAGGGTAGTTTCCCCCCCACACATGCTCTTTGTCTAGTAAGACCGCCAACCACATTGTGAGTCATACACAGTGCAATTGGAAGCAGTGTATCAGCAGTGCTTTTGGAGAGCTGTCATAACATTTTAAATCTGTTAAATGCTCTATGTAGGTGTGCTGTTTCTAAGGATAATAGATGTGAATGTTCCAAGAGTAAGAATTGGGTTTAAAAGCAAGACTTTCTCTAGGATTCCCTTGTAATGGAGGGTTTTAGTCTGTCAAATCTTGACAGTATGAACAAAATCACTTTTTGTTGTATGTTTTATTATTGTTCCTTTACAAATACAGTATAAATGGATTTTGAAGGAACTAATGTGACAAATCAAATAGGATGTGAATGAGACCATGAAATGACTGAAAGATGTTCTTGAAATTAAAATTGCCAGTGACTCAGGTTTATTTTCCAGTATATATTCAATTTTCATATGCTTCAAGCATTTTACTACTGGTTCAAATTGTAAAATCTTGCTTTTGTACAAGGATTCCATTTGCACCTTTTGTATAGTTTTATCTACTTGCACTGCCACATTTAATGACTTGTGTATCTTCTACCAAAGTCCCTTTACTCCTCTGGTCCATTTAAAATCTTACTAGTTAAGATGCATTTCCTTTCCCTGTTCTTGCTTCCAAAATGTATTATTTTATATTTCTGTACCTTTAGACCCATTGCATCTTCCACCTATCCATCCTTCCTGCTAACCTATATGTGCCCTTCTGGAGACTTTCACAGTCTTTGTCACAATTTGTAACTCTTTCCCCGCCACCGCCCTCCCACCCACCCCAAATTTGGCATCATCAGCAAATTTTGATCTTGTTCCCTCAGTTCCCAAGTCCAAAATATTTCTGTACATTGCTTTTATTTATTATGCATTATGACCACTATGAAACATGACTCACTACATCTGTCCAGTCTGAGAAGCTTCCCTTTTAATCATACCCTTTGCTTTCTGTCCTCAAACCATCTCTCTGTGACTACACTGCCCTTTCATTATATGTGCCATTATCTTTGCAATGAGTCACTTAGAAAGAAAGAACTTGCATTTATATAGCACCTTTCACAACCTCAGCACCTCCCAAAGTGCTTTACAGCCAATGAAGTACTTTTGAAATGTAGGGGGCGATTTTGCCAACCCTGGGGAGGCGGGTATGGAGGCGGGACTGCCGGGAAAATGGCAGAATTTGGGGGCGGGTGCCCAACCCGCCTCCATGCCATCTTCCCAGGAGGCGGGTAGCCATCCCGCACTGGGTCCCGTCTCCTTGGAGGCGGGAAGGGATTAAAGCCTATTAACTGCCTGTTAACAGGTAGAAAATAGGATTATCCCCTTTTTGCCCTCCAAGTGCGGGCTTCCCGAAGGCTCCAAAACACGCCAGCTCAGCTCAGCTCAGCGAGTACTGGGTCTGCGGGGGTCAGGGGTGGTGCAAAAGTGTGGTGCGAAGGTAAGTGATGGGTGCAAGAGTGTAGAGGTGAGTATCTGAGGTAAGTGCAAAGTGTTTTTAAAAGTGTACTTACCTTTTGTTTCTTCCTGCAGGCTTCAGTCGGTTTGTATGCGGAGAGTCTCGGACCTCCGTGTTGCAGATGAGAGATGGCCGTTGCATTCTCATATGCAACAACCATCTCATTTCTGTAAAAGAAAGAAGGTTGATGAGGTCTTGTATGCAAGATCTCATCAAACTGCAGAGAATGTCACTGTTTGACAGCTTCACAGAGCTGTCAAACGATGACAATTCATCTGTCAAAATTTTTGACAGATGAAACGTCATACGTTGATGTGCTCTGCAACTGGATTTCCCTTGATTGGCCTGCTAAGCCCGCTACGCGGGCTTAACAAGGTCAATCAAGGGAAAATAGCGTGGGTTGGCCACAAATCGATGGAGGCGGGACATCAACCCGACAAGCAGCAGTCCCGCCTCCAACGCGTCCCCATTAACAAAATCGCCCCCATAGTCACTGTAGGAATGTCATTGTATTTATATTATACTGTTGTAATGTCTTATACAGTGCTTTATTAAAAGCTTTCTGAAGATCCATCTGAACTACACCCATTGCACATCTATCCTCTGTTATTTCTTCAAAGAATTCTTATAAGCTACATAACATTTTCCCACTGATGGGGCAGGTTACCTACCTCCCTGATGGCACAGCTAAAATTGGGAGATCACTAATGTGGGAATCATGGGTGTGAACCCATGTCATAACACTGCATGCTACAGCACGCTGGAGCACCAGTCCAACATCACTAGCCTACCATTTAATGAAGCTTCAGATTGAGTATTTAATCCAAGTGGGTTCATGTACAGTATGAGTATTTCTGTGACCAATGGTTGCATTTGCGAAGATTCTGTAAATGGATTTTCTGTGTTTATATTTATATTCTTGCTAATGATGGGGTGTGCAAAATCAAAAGGATGGTATTTATTTTGAGTTCAGTGCAAAGCACAGAACAAGGTCATTGGCCACGATTTCCCCAGCCTGGGCGGGAGAGGTCGGTGGCAGGTCGCGGCCTCTCTGCTGGCTCCATCCCAGACTCCGACATGACTTTCCCCTGATTGGGCTTGTTAAGCCCGCCCAGCGCGTTTCCCAGCCAATTGAAGGAAGCGGGTCTGATGATGCCATTTGAGGACGCGTCATCAGCCGGCTTCCTTAAAGGGACCATGTGCAAATTTACTTTGACATTTGTGCTGCAAACACTGACCAGCATTACACAGAGGTGCAGTGCAGGCTCTCCCATGACTCCCTCCATATGCTTATGGAGGGAGTCACAGCACGCAGGGAGGTTCTCTTCCCTTCCATTGAGCCTGGTTGCACATTGCACAGGAGGGCACAAACAGGGATGTCGTCAGGAGGACCAGGCTGCAGTAGCGCAAACCTTTCATTGATCTCAGTTTATCACGAAACGTTACTGCAAAGCCACACTCAACTTCATCCTGCTGTGCCACTTATCACATCCCTATCACTCTGCCTTCCCTACTCCTGCACATCCTTACTCACACCAATTTACCTTGCACCTCCACCCATCCCTCTCTATCTACATTAGGCACTTGTGTGTTTTAGCCAGTGTTCATGTGAAGTTTCTGTTAATGTGCTGTCAAACATTGAAATCTGTCAAACATTGAAATCTTTATTTTCAACACTTTCCGTTCTTGGACAGATTTGTGTGCACCTTTGGAAGTGGCTTAGTGAGTTGCAGTGAATGGTGACACATAACAGTACCCCCCTGCAAAGCTGATGAGTGTGAAAGGAATGGCTTGGGCATCGTAGGGATGCTTTATGTTGTTGGTATGGGGTGGTGCCAACCTGGCATCATGTGGCAGCCAGGGTGTACAGCGTCAAGTGAAGTAAATGTGGCCATGGTGAGGCCATCCTTGGCGTTCCAGACAGCAATGTGGTCGGGTGCTGATGCCTCTGTCCTGTGCAGCATCAGGTGATTGCGGAGAAGGTTGGTGTGGTTGTTGGTGCTGCTGGTGTTCCTGGTGATGCTGGTGTTGTGGCTGATTGTGGTCAGATTCTGAGGACCAAGGTGAGAGAGTATACACCATACCCATGCTGATGGAATAGATGGCAGGTGACCTTGAGATGACAAGCGATCTGTCAGTGGTGAGAGGTGTTCCAATGAGGTGACACTGGATAGAGAGTTTACTCCAAACCTGCATAAAGCTCAATCTGCCTTCCTAATGCAGTAAGCAACAGCTTCTGAGCTTGGAAAGTGAACAGCTGTGAAATGGGAGCTTTTATAGCACATTTCAAGCTGTCAAGTAATATGATTCCATGGCCATTCAACTCGCGCCCAGCTTAACGGTCGTGATCGCCGAGCAGCATGGACCCCGTGGGCGAGCTGGTAAATTCTAAAGGTGAGCTCAAAATTGTTGTTGTTCTTCTGTTAACAAGGTCACAATGACCTGAATTGCCTCCCCTGCCGCTGCATGTCTGGTCTGCTCAGTGCTGACCGACCCAACTTTTGGTAAAGGCGCGTGGCGGCGGGTTGACAGTGGGGTCCCGACCCGCTGTCAAAAAAAAAACACTTTCCCACCCGACCTGCCACCGATCCCGCCCACTGACCCCCCCTGGAAAATTCCCCCCATTGTTTTTCCAGCTACCTTGTAAACCACACAGTAGTGGGTATTTCTCACTTATCTGTCCAAATGGATGGCACCTTTTTTGTAAAAGTTTTGCTTCTTTCATCTTAATTTTCATTAAAAGTATATTACTTTGCACTGCAGATTTTTGTTGCATTGTAATAAGGTTGCTATACTAAATTAATCAAATGTGCAATTTCTGAGTTGCTCAGCTGCATTGTGGACTGGTTTGCGTGCTTTCCAGAATTACTTTTTTGTATCAAAAGATGACGGTTTCACCTGGGAGTTGAAGCTGTCTAGCAGATTGTTGTGATACCACTCCAAATTTGACAGCTGCTTTTTAGGAACTGGCATTTGAACAGTCATCAGTCAGAAACGAGAGTGCAGTTGTGGCCTGCAGTTTCTGTGCCAGTGATAGAGCAGCATAAAAATGCATCGTAGTTGTCCAATCTGATTAATGTTACTTTCAACACACATCTTGTAATATTGTTGAAACTGAGAAATAGAGATGATTAGTGCTAGGCAGTGCCAAATATACCAACTGCTGCAAATGAATGTCGATGTTTGGGTATGGGGTGAGGGAATTGGATGTTCTCTGAATTTACGTCACTGTTGACTTGGATCAGTGCCCCCGTGCTGTTCTGTACAGATCTCTGCTGTAATTGTATATGCACAATCTGAACAAGCATTAATTTGTACTTCTGCAATAACTTTATCACTGCATAATATTGCACCTCCCTTTCATATTCCTTTTTTTTTGGAACAAATCCCTCCCCCCTCCCTCCTCCCCCCTCTCTCCCTCTTTTTCCCCCCCCTTTCCAATTTCCATTCTTTCTCCTCTGAAGATGCTGAGTCTTGCTGATGTACAGTTCCATGAGTGGTCAGAGCCTTGCCATATCTAAGTAGTCATTCTTTATGTACGAGACTTGACGGCGAGTGTCGGCAGGTTTTTCAGTTTGTGTTGGGCGGTACAGCCAAGCCTGATTCTGTCCACGCACGCACACACTGATGATTTATTTTAATTACCTTTCCTAGTCTAGAGGCGTTATGCCCCGACTGCTGCTCCAGCTCAGCGCGGATTTGCATATGGTTAGTTTGTATGGTAATTATTAGCTGCACCTTTTCTGATGTGTGATAAGTGCGGAATTCACACTGATGATTTAAAACGGCATTATTTTTCTTAAAACATCCAACACTTACTGACCTAAGGAATTGGTGCTCTTAAGTGTAAACTCCAGACTGGAAGCAGTAATCTCATTCTCTATATTTTAGGGGTTCGATTGAGGATATAAAGCTTTGCAACCAATTTAGATTGAACTTAGTAGTGCTGTAAAAAATCAACGTGTTTTTAAAAATCATTTGTCATTCAGTTTTATGTGGAATTCTCCAGACGCTGAATGGGAATGATACTGATTACTTTTATTGTTTCACACTGCGTTTAAGATTTTTCCAATAGCATCTAACTGAACCTGTAATTAAAACCTGAAGAAGTACAGCTAAAGATCATATTTAGTTTTGCAGAAAGTTCATTAAAGCAGCTCTTGCCGACTACATAAGTTTTAAAAAAAAAAAAAAATAAAATAAAAAAAAAATTGCTTCTCTCTTTCTCCTTCCATTCCCCGGGGTTACTGAGACGATGGGATTAGACTGTACAGGAGGAGGGAATTGGCCACCAACTTGCCTGCCTCTGTTGCAACCAAAATGCCTTACGGTACCAGGCGTCCAATGACACACAAACATTTAGATAAGGGCCTAAAATATTACAATTAAAATACCATATTAAAGTATAAAGAATATCCTCCTGAGCAGAGGGGGCAGCATTACACCAGCGCAGGTGATAATTGCTTATATGAAGTGAGAGCAGGGTTTGAATATGACATGTTAGATTTTGTATAGACATTAAGTATACAGTAACTGTCTCTGATGGACAGTGAGTCACAAAATGAGTGCAGCATGTTTGATATAGTCCTAGTGTCCTAAGGAACATATTATAATTTTTTAAATAACATTATTTGTTCTCTGTTTTGTGAGCAACTGATAATATAACCATTGTCAGCCTGGTGTTACTGTGGGTTTGGTTTAACTGTTCATAGTATCCATAGGCTTCACCCCTTAAGGAATGCTGTCCCCAACTATGAAAAGAATTTCTGGTATGACCTATTTCCTGTAGCTATGGCAACAGCCCATCATCAGCACATTTGTATTGGAATACAGTAGTGAGTCATGGAAAATGACATTTCCCTGCAATAATTGAAGATCAACACACAAATTTCAAGATAAAATACCACTTACATTTTCTGTGAAGGTAAAAATGCAGTGTCCTTCAGAGCAAATGTATAGGGTTGTTATGAGTGCAAATGAGCATGTATGATGAGAGTTCTGCTTGTTTTGGCACATTTTAGTCAGGGTATTGCACGATGCTGATGATTGCAGATATCTTCATTCAATACTTGTTTGCATAACCTGTTTCTGTTAACAGCTTCTCACTGTGGTTATGCCCAGCTTCCTTGTGAATCCATCCTGGAGCGTTGTGTGTGCAGGGTGCGGCTTTATCCGTCCCTTCCACTATTTAACTGTTTCAGCTCCTGATTTCCAAGTGTACCTTGATTGGGTTCAAAGCTGATGACTTGCTCAACTACTTTTTTTTGAAACCTGAGTAAGAACTTGAGGTACGTCTTTGATCATAGCAAGATTAGTCTTTGATCGCTGAAAGCAAAAGCACTTTAATTAACATCAGGAAAACACTTCGGTTTTAAATCTAAATCCACAGCTTGCTTTTGTTCACTGCCAAATCCCAAATAAACTTAATCTCTTGGAGGCCTCGACTTAGCTACATATTTCTAAGTCATAATCCTTCCTCCACAGTACATAACCGAGGGATGTACTATTGTGGTGACGTCCTTTGATTAAAATATTGAGTTTACTTTCATCCATCAATGAAATTTCAAAGGAATTATTTTGTCTTGCCAATCCTCCTTTGGTAAATATTAATCTTAACCAAGAATAGAGTAGTGTTGGCTTTTTCTTCACTACTCTATTTTAATACAGCACTGACTTTCATCACATTTCTATTTACTCTGTGGTCATACTTTAATACCTTAATAAAGGAAATAATGGCCCGGATTTTGCGGTGGGCAATGACGGCAAACCGTCAGTGTTCGCCGTCATTACCCCTCCGAAATGGACCATAACTTAAGGATTTAGCGCATGCGCATCTAAACGCGAAAATCGCTGCTCTGACGCACGCTGCGTTGTGGACCCCTCTGCCGCCCATAGTCAGGCAATCAGCGGAACTGACAGAAATGTTAGCTTTTCCACGCTAATATCGCTGTTAAACACCCCCATTAAATGTTAAGCCTTGTTGGAATAGGTGTAACTGGGGTTTTAGTAGCGTATTGATTGCTGAACAACAGTTCTGACCCTGAATAACTAAATTTTATATTTGTGGAATGTCAAATTTCTCAATTATGATTTTAAAACATTTTTTGAAGTTTTTTCATGATATTTCAGCTCCTACCTTAACCCCATGTGTATGTCCCAATCTTTATTTCACTCTGCAACATTTTTAACAAGTGCAGATAATCAGTGCTTTTCATTTCCTGGTTTGCTCTCTCAGAATTCTTTAATGTGATTGGCTGCTTAAACAGCTTGATGATGTCACTGCTGAATCGTGCTAGGAATCCCCTATTGACAGTGCTGCAATCAATTACACGTCGAGAAACCTAAATCGCAAGATCTCTGTGGGCCGTTTTCTTTGAGGTCAGCGACGATCGCCGTCGCATCGCCGCTGACTGCAAATTATGGGCCTGTATCTTCAGCCTTTTTCCCCCTCTTGTAGTCATGTGGTCGCTAAAGTTAGTGGTCTGGATTGGAGAATGGAACAGTTATACTTTTGACATGTCAGTATTGGTATTGAACAGTCCCATGTTGTGTAGAGCATGGTTAGATGCACACTAACTTTCTCTTTACTCAGTCAGTACCTGCTATACTGGTGTTAATGTTTTATTTCTCATTTCATCCATCCTAGTAGATACTAAGTGCGATTTCTTTTTCCTGTTAATTTCTACTATATTTCGGTAGTTTTATAGACTGTACACATTTTCTAGTAAACTGGATTTAGACTTTTCAAGTTTATTTCACTTTGAAGCCAGCAAAGAAAGATAATTTTTTTTCCTGCAGTAAGGGACTAGTTTTAGATTTAGCTCTCAGAAGTGAGAAGACATTGTTCTTGTACTCGTAAATCTTAACTGCTCTCTTTTCCTTCCTTGACCTTCTGAAAGCTTTAATTGTTGCTTTTATGCAAAGTTAGTTGGCATTGCGCCAGAGAAAAGCTTTTTTTTGTGCGAGGTTCAATTCATTTTTTATTGAAAACTCTTAAGATTCATATTTGGCCACGAGCCAGCCAACTGTTGGCGCCCAGCCTTTGTGCAACTTATTCCAACAGAAATTGATAGATCCTTGGAGTAGCTGTTTTAGTAAACAACTAAACATCTAATATATTATAAATAAAAACAGAAAATGCTGGAAATACTCAGCAGGTCAGGTAGCATCTGTGGAGAAAGAGAAACCGAGTTAACGTTTCAGGTCAATGACCTTTCATCAAAACTAATAATATATATTATATCTAACATATTATGCATTTTAAAGTAATTTTATCATTTGCCACTCATATAAATACTTTTTGGTCCATAAATAGACAAATTATGCTTAGCTTCATACATCTTCATTCAATGTACCTTTATTTTTATAATTTGAATATAAAGTCTGTAAAATAAAATTCGGTACTTTTAATTGGATTTGACAATTGCATTTCATTACCCTTTAAACTATTACAAGAAGCTTGTTCTCTATATTTCAAGAACCATGATCGAAAGCATAGAGTAAAACATTAATATAGACAGTAATTTTGGTGAACATTTTACTTGAGGATCTTAAGTCAAGTAACTGATGAAGAACCTAATGGAGTTGTGCAGTTAAGCTGAGGTCAGTTCTGTTAATTTAGAGGATTGTATTCATCAATTGCAAGAATTTAAACAGATTAGTTTGATAAATCTTATGAGAATGTCAAAAGTTAGCATACAAGATCAAGCCAGTTATTGGTGTTCTCTATTTCAAAAACTTCAATTTTCACGCCTATTGAATGATATAACCATCAAACCACAACTAGCAGTAAATAAGTTGGAGGAGAAATTCAAATCACGGTCACCCGTTTTTCCAGTGTAAAATCGGTGATCAGGCCTCCGAATTTCACGGCATGATCTGTCATGCCAGAATTGCAGCAGGCACCATATTGGCTTGGGCGACTTTTAGTTATCTGGCGCGCCTGCCTGAAATGTGCATTTGGCTCCTTAATACAAATCAGGCCTCCTACGCCAATTATTGGACCCTGAATGGGAAATTCGGGTACATACAGACGGAGCTTGCGCCACGCATGCTCCATCTAGTTGTACTAGGCATTGAGCTGGCCTAACCAGCTATCCTTTAAAAGGCTGCTGGAGGCCTCTGTGTAAAAGGCACAGCATAGTTTCAGTTCTTATTTTTGTGGGTCCAGAAGTAGCAGGCATTTGAGGCCTGCCCAGGGAGCACCTCTCTGATTTCTTTGCAATTATCTCCTCACATCATTGGAACATTAATTCCGTTGAACAGCATGTTTGAAGTGCCAATGCTTAATCAGCTTGTGTTGGAGGGAGGGTTAAGAATGTTTTATTAAAGTTTACTTAACTTTTTACCTTTTATTAAAGATATTATATTACTTTCAACACACTGTCTGTTGCCACTCCTGTTTCTCAATTAGGCTATGTATTCACACTCCCACATTAATGAGCGAGTAGAACAAATAGCCAGTTCCAGCATGCCTATCCTGTGGTACCTCATGTGAAGCATTACAGTGATTATTTGTTTTAATAACTTTGATTTATTAAAAATGTAACTTTTTGCTACTGTAGTGCAGACTGGTCACAAATTCCATTTTCTCATTACTTTTTTTTAGTGTTTGTGTTTTAGCAAATATTTTGTAATACATCTTGGTATAGGTGCATTGCCTTATTTTGACAGTATACAATCTGTGACAAAAGTTTGACAAGTAGTGTGCAATTAACAGTGGCAGGAGAATGACTGGTAATTTGTGCTATAATTTAGTACATTTTTCAGGAAGAGAGGCGTAATCATAAAGGGTTGGTTCATCCTTTTTACTGAGTTTATTAGTCTTCAACCAAACGTTTTAGGCAGTATTGTAATTCTGTATAGAAATATGCACACTATGCTAACAATCCAGAAGTTGTGAATTTAAATCCCACTGTAGCAAGCTGTGAATTGAATTCAATAAATCTAATAATTAGTGACCCAGCACCAGAAAAAAAATTGCCACGAGAACTGTTGGACTGTCATAAAAACCCCTCTCGGGAAATGACATGTATGAAAACCATTCCTAGCGATGGCTACAGTTGCCATTTAGCCTGTTGACTATAAAGTACCTTGTATATTGTGAGGTCACACTGGGTAAATATACCCATGCAAGTGATCTTATTAAACCACTATCATTAATTCACCATTATTATATTACCACTTTACATAAGATCATATGGTTTGAATGTGAGCTCAGGTCAAAAATGTGGATCTGACTTTATACTGAGTAATCACAAATTTTAGTTTATATTTCAGATTGGGAATCTACAGTTTGTTCATCATTTCTTAAATGTTTTTATTTTATTTTTTCTCTCTTCTCTCCCCTAATTTCTGCAGTATGTGGAGACAATAAGCAAAAAGCAGTCTGATCTGGAGACCTACGTCGGATCCGGTTTCAAAACGGCATTGAGTGAGGAACGTAGGCGGTACTGCTTTCTAGTAGAAAGGCAGTGTGCAGTTGCCAAGAATAACATGGTGTACCACAGCAGGGTAAGTAATTTGCTAATCCTTTCAAATTAAGTAAATCTAAACCACAACATTGCAGCTTTTCAAAAATGTTCAGAGAGGAATAAAGAAACAGGTAAGTGTTTTTTAAATATATATATTTTTTGTTTCACGTTTCTCTCCTCCTCAACTAAAGGTGATAATTTGTCCCACAGATGCCACTCCATTATTAGCTCACTCAATTGACCATTCTTCATATAAACTCTAATGAGTGTCAGCAGGGGGGCATCACAGCTGAGCGTGATTCTGTCCTCAACCGATGCCTACCCATTCACATCTTCCCGCAATTGGGAGCAAGAACCCTGGGTTATTTATGTTTCCTCTTTTGAGCTTAGGGAGACCGAGGACAATTGTAATGTCCTACTGTCATCCTGGATGAGATCAGCTAGCTGAGCAGAGACCAAGGTTCAAATTTGGGTTCTTCCTGATCTGTATTGCTCAGTACCACACAATGTTCCAGTTATAATGTTTAAAGTTACCTTGATATTAAAAGGTTGGTGCCTCATAAATAATTGTGAGCTGTTTTAGTTGCAGTCGTACACACCCATATCAGGTGAATAACACCACAGTAGATTTTTGTATTGGATATCCTGAAGAAAAATGTGACTCTATTTCTTTTCATTAGCTTCCTTTCCTATGTTGCTGAAAGTATAGTAAATTGTAATTTAGTTACCTTGCTTTTTCCTTGCCAATTTCCTCATTGTCCTTGCCTCTCCTGAAGGCGTACAGTACTGTGGGAGCTAGTGGTCCTCCACTATTTCACCCAAGTGGCAAATGTTTATGTAGGCACCTTGACAGTGAGTGTCAGCAGGGTACTTGAGCCTGAAGGGTATTGCAGCCAAATCTGATTCAGTCCTCACCTGATCGCATACACATGCGCTATCTGCGTGAGTTTATTGGACAATGATTCGGAGCAAGGGCCCTGGCTGTTTTTCACAACCCAGGGTGCAGAGGCCAATTGCAGGGAACGGTAGCATAGCGGTTATGTTATTGGACTAGTAATACAGAGGTCTGGACTAATGATCACGAGTTCAAATCCCACCATGGCAGCTGGGGAATTTAAATTCAGTTAATTAAATAAAAAAGCTAGTATCAGTAATGGTGACCATGTAACTACCAGATTGTTGTAAAAATCCATCTGGTTCACTAATGTGCTTTAGGGAAGGAAATCTGCCGTCCTTACTCGGTCTGGCCTATATGTGACTCCAGACCCACAGCAATGTGGTTGATTCTTAACTGCATTAAAGTTGCATTAAAGAATGCAAAGGATATTCAGCAACACAAATATATAGTAAAGAACAATTTTGTTTAACATACTATTAGTGGAACTGTGTTTTATTTATTTGTATGAATAGATTTGGCATGTTGACTGAAATTGCCTGAGCAATTAGGTAAGTTTACAGCACATCTGCTTTGTGCACTTTGTATAAAAAGGGCTAGCATCTTCAAAGCTGCAAGTCTCTAAGTACTCAGGCCATTGGCGATCATTCAGCTGACTGTGGCTGCGAAGCACTGTAAAGAGTCAGTAGCCGTGACTATACATAAAGAGAGGCTGTGGGGAATTAAGGCAATCAAATTTTGCAGAAACATTGATTGTATTTTAATGGAATAGCTCCTTCTATCAGATTTAAATTTTACTTTTTTTTCTCAGCCAATTTTGCTCAATTTTTAATATTCATGGTATTTTATTCACTTTTTTTTAGATTTTTGTCATAGAATTATAGAAATTTACAGCACAGAAAGAGGCCATCTTGTTCTCTCTAAAATTGATTAAATTAAGACCCTTGAAGTGTTCTACTCTCTGGATTCATCTGAAGTAATCACTCAATTGTTTTTCTTTTACAGGGCAAGGATATGGTAACACAAAAGCTTCCTGGCTGGCAACAGTCTTGTAGCGATCCAGCCAAGATTCCTGACCGTGCAATGTTATTGGTGCAGCAGATGTCTGCAGGCAATGGAGGCACCCTCATCTCTGAACCCGTTGCTACCACCAAATCAGGGCTGATCATATCGGACCCCATTCCTGGTGCTAAACCTCTGCCCGTACCACCAGAACTTGCACCTTTTGTTGGAGGTGGATTGGGTCACAGTTCTGTAAGTATCGATGATTTTGTCAATGATTTAGACCTCAAAGTCTATTTAGTGTATTTGAAACTGTTTATATTTAAAAAAAAAAAGCTGAATATTTTAATCTATTTTTATCCATGAATAAAATTCTTGAGCAGTATAATGGTGTATTTTGAGTTCTCTTTTACTCTGCAGCTCAGTTTATCTAATTATACTTCTGTTTTTAGAGCTATGTGACAGAAAAAAATATCATGCAATCATGCCCAGTTGGCTTCTCAGCTCGAGGGCTGCCCTGTTCTGCCTGCCATAGTCCAAATTGGTTTTACTAGTTTTCAACTACACGACTACTTGTGCTAGTGCAGCATTGTTACTTGGGGGGGGGGGGGGGACTGACTTTATGAATCATATCTGCTTCAATATGAACATCTTGCTGACTAGGCGATAAATTTTTCAGGGAATTCCTCTGCCTCTTCCCACTTCCCACTCACGAGGTGGCATATTGGTGAGGTGGCGAGGGAGAGGGGGTATGAGTTGGATAAGCTTGTCGAGCACATAATGAGAAACAGGGTCTTTTGTTTGATCTCCTTAGGGATCAGTTTCCCCAAGAGGTTTTTTCCCCCTGAAATTGGTCGCAGGTTTTTTTCCAAACAGTTGGAGTTACTCCCAGAGGTTTTGCTGGGTCTCTGATCAGATAGAAACAAGCGCACCTCTTATGGGCCTGACAATTTACTTTTGTTGTTGATGCAAACGTTCATATAATTAAGCTAATTACAGACTAACCTCCTTTAGTAATCCCATATTGTCGGTGCTTATGAAGTCCTGACAAATGGTATTGCACCTATATAAAAGGAGAATTGTGAAATGCTGTTGGGATGATTTCTGTATTGCAGCTGACAGTTGTAAACACACTGCCATTTTAAACAGTGAATGAATACCAATCTCTAAATGTCAAGGTAAGCAAAAAGCTGTTGGTTTCTTAGTCACTGACCACGAGAAAGGTGTAATTTAGTCTTCAGTTTCGACACTATTGCAGTACATATCTTCATTAAATGCAAATCAACGTTATACTTAAGTACCTAACATTCTGTTTATGTATTGATTCCCTTATTCTCTTCAGTTCCCTTCTTAATAAGCCGCTACTAGCCTTTACCCCATTATCTTGCAGCTAGGAGACTGTTGCTGCAGCTTGGCTTTTGGCAGGTTATCTGTTGGGAATTGGTTAGTAGAAGTTCTCGTCCATGACCCAATATTTCCTTTCCCATTCCTGGGGAGCAGATGATGCCCCAGTTAGTGGTTTGGTTGACAACTGCAGCAACTGATTTGAATTATTCTGAGGCATTCATTTAGTCTTGGATGAAATTGGTGACAATGGTGCACTGTGGAGGAGCTTGTTAAATGAGGGCATTTTTAATACTGAGGTCAGGAAAGTCCCCTGTAGGTGGGTTCATATCACTGATATTACTCAGCTATAGAATTGTCTTAGCCACCCTACTTTCAGATTTCTCAAATGGGGGAAAAAGTGTACCTTTGTACATGGTTGGTTCTGGGTATGTAGGAAAGAAAAGGAATTTTAAAATGCTTTGGTAGCTATGCAACTTGCAGATCATACTTGCAATACAGAATGGGTTAGTTATTTGATGAGGATAATGCGATGTGTTGGCTCTACTGGATTTGTCCTGTCAGACTATCTCTAATAAGGAATGATAAAAAGAGAAACTGCAAGTTGTGGGAATTTTAAAAAAGCCTTCCTTCTGCGTAAGGGTCTTTGGACCTGAAATGCTGACTGACTGGCTTCTGTTTCTCCACCGATGCTGCCTGACCTGCTAAGTATTTCCAGTTTTTTCTGTATTTGTTTTCAGAATTCCAGCATCTGCAGTATTTTACTTTTTTTTAAAACCTCTTTTGGTATTGAAACGGTACACTGAGATAAAGTTCCCATCTGGTAATGCCTTTTATTATATTGCAGTGTGTGGAGCCAAAAACTATTCTAATTGAGTGCAGCTGAGAAATGTGCTCCCTTGACTTCAGAGACACATGAATTTCAAACAATGAAAAGGAGTTATTCAAGTAGCATAATGATGCCAGTTTAAATATTGGATTCTGCTTGAGGTGTTGATAACCATCGGTTTTTTAATAAAAATGATTTTTTAGAATGAATGGCATTCTGTTTAAGATGAATCTAAAATTAATTATTTTATAAGATACAAATAGGTGTATTCATGTATGCGTAATTATCTACTAAAAGTAGTTACAGCGCAGTCATTACTGGCTGTAAGCTATATTAATTTTCTGAGAAAAGTAAATGTTAAACAACTGTGATTAAAAACCCTATATAGTTAACTGTATAGTTAACTGTAACCAGTGCAAACTGGGATCGGGCAATGTATTATAGACATCCATCAGTTCATTGATTGTTTCAGTCACTTGCAAATGATGTAAAGTGCAGATATATTTTAGTGTGCTTCCCCACTAAACTTTTGTGTAAATGCTAGTGGCTCTATTAGGGGTGGGCAATAAATACTGGCCTTGCCAGTGACACCCACATCCCGTGAATGAATTAAAAAAACAGGTAATTCCTTTTTTTTAAAAAAAAAAGAAAAGGTTTGGATCATTTCCAAATGGATTTAACTGGTGTTGTATTTCTTCAAATCTTTCATGGAATTGCACCAAAGTCAATACGTAGACTTATTGTATGGTTTCCCATGAAAAAGGCTTTGGATACAATTCAAGAGTGCTCCACTGTTTAAGCTATATATAGAAATTTAGTGCAGCTCCAATAATGAGATTTATGGTCTGTGCTCATTTTGAACCTGGACTTAAATAACAGGTACCTAGGTGAGCCTTTCATCCTTTCACCATTACTGCCTTGTGTCCTTATGGATGTAGGGTACCCTAATAGCTCTAATAATAGAAGACTTCACGTCTGAACAGAAGGTTATGATCTGTCTTTTATTTGAACTCACGAGCCTTGCTTGGTAAGTCTTGTCGATTTTCAGTTGGCCTAGCCCAGCAATGTTATCAAGTGCTTCTTTATCACTGCAGGAAGGGAAATAACTGGCTTCATCCTATATGAATGATGCCTCCCAACAGCTAATCATTGAGTAGCAATGACAACAGATGTCAAGCAATTTGTGACCCAAACCCTGTCTGGGAAGTAATTGCATGGTGCTACACACTCTGCAGGGGGATTTGCAGCAGATTTATTAATTTGCAATATGTACACTTCATGCATACTTCTTTTTAAAATTCTAATGCGAGCATGAATTGAAGTTGTCACTCACTGTCCATCTAAACAGTGATTTCCATTGATCTCTCCCCAGTAAGACTGGAACAGACAGACCAGTTACTCACACCATAATTGAAAATCTTTGCACCCATTTCAGTAGGAGTACTTGTATCTGTTGATTTCTTTCAAGATTTAATTAATTTTTGTCTAATTTATGTTAGCTGATTTTGCTCTCTCAGTGCTTTGGTATTCTGAAAATGTCTTTAGATTTAATAAGTAGCTTGATTTTGTCTTAGCTATATTGCATATCTAAGGTTACTTAGAGGCAGCAACCTTGTCCATTCTACCGCCACTAAATTTGAGCTATTGAATAAAATTTCCGTTTTAATGCAGATGAAAATCTGACTAAACATTTATTTTTTTGAATTAAGTAGAGCTAATTTCTGTCTAATTGCATGTCCCTAGCACCTAGTTGGTGTTTTGCAATTAGCTGATGGGCAATGAGAGTATATTGTAGAATAACTGCTGATCATGTTGTGGTTGACTCATTATTATAATGACCAACATCCCTGGCCCGTTAAGCAATGCAAAACTCTTTGTAGAGAAACTAATATTGTGATATTCCTTAGATTCACTAACTTTTAGTTGTACCTATGGGCTCTAAATTGTTTGAATATAACCAACTAGTCTTTATTCTCATTCTTGTATAAAGAATTGAATTCCATTCATTCTCCTTCAATCATTCTATATGCTCCTTCTGATGTAAACAATTATTAAATAATAGCAAGCCAGTTTAGTTTTAGATTCACCTTCATAGCAAGAAGAACACAATGCCAAGTGTAGTGGTGAATCAATTTAAAACCATGGTAAGATTACAGTTGGAGTGCTGTGTGCAGTTTTGGGCTCCACACTACAGGAAGGATGTTGAGGCAATATGGAGCGTACAGCACAAATTCATTAGGGATGCTGCCTGGTATAAGGAAATACAAATACAAAGAAGGACTTGAAAAATTGGGTCTGTTTTTATTAGCACAGAGGAGATTACGAGGTGATTTGATAAAGGTGTTTAAAACTTTAAGATGGGACAGACTAGGTACAAACAGACTGTTTGAATGGTCTATAACAAGGGAACATAGATATAAAATTAAAAGTAAGAGTTTTAGGACATCGAGCAGGAGAAACCTTTTCTTAAAAGGGTTGTGAGGTGTGGAATGCACTAATAGAGTTAGTGATTGAAATGGAAACCATATCAACATTTAAGACTAGGTTAGCGAGGTGGTTGAAGGAAAAGGGAATAAAGGGCTATCAGAAGAGGGCAGACACATGGGATTAGACTACTTCTTGTGTGGAGGATAAACGCCAACTGGTTGGGCTGAATGGCCAGTTTCCCTGCTGTAATTTCTGTGTAATTGGTAAAAGCCGCTTGGTATGAATTTTGTAAAGCTGGTAAAATAAGTGGAGATAGGAGAACAAATAGGTTTTTAATTACACACAGTTTGATGTTGCTGTCACAGTAAAGGAAACTTATCTAAGGACTTGCATAACTTGTTAACAGTAAGTTATCTAACATGAACTAGATTTGTAAGACCAAAATCCAAGCTAAACTTTCAGATTATTTGGCCACTGGTAACTAAAGATCAAGCAGTCAGTGCAAATTTTTGACTTGTCAAACTCCACCGAGAGTCTATTGTATTTGACAAATAAGCAGGATTATTATTGAGGGAAAAATCTTGAAGGCTGATGATTACAAATGTTATACAGCACTGAAATAATGCAACACTGCTAATTTTGACCTTGTGCAACTACAAAGATATGGAAGATGCACTCTCTTTCAGAAAAGCTGATTTTTATTTTCATAAAGTTAGATACTGAGTAATTATTTTTTTCTGTTTCCATTTCAGCTCATGATGGGCCAGGACATTTCATTAGTGCCTAATGGTGACCTATCAAATTCACATCATGTGAACTATCAGCACCCTGGCCGGCCTGATGTCAAACCAAAGCCTCCTTCACCACCCCAACTTCCAAGACAGCAGAATGATGTCTACTCCAACACACTGCCCACACGCAAAGCAATGCCATTGAAAGCCAGTCCTTTGTTAGGTGAGTGGCCATTGATCTAGGCATTGACTAGTAAAAATGGGGACAAATATTCAAGCAGTAATATCAGCATGTGTGTGTATATATTATGTAAATGGCACTCAAACACAAGAGGTATAACATACTATAGACAACAGTCCTGCGCTGACTTGTATGTTTCTTTAGTCAGAGCCGGTATTTAACTGGGTGTGGACTTGATGCAAAGTGGTTGTGAAATGTACTTAACCCTTACCCTCCTTAATACACAGGGAGAGCAAATGTCTATCACCTTAATAGTTGAGGCAGTCTTGTGATAGTTGCATTCCTACTTACTGACATAAGACTATCCCCCACTCCAGTTATATATCAACATTAACATTTCAAACCCTCTCTACTGTTAATAGGTCCTGTCAATTCTATAAATAACTGCATTCCATTGTGCGGTACTGTGATGTGGTCATGTTGAAGTCACTGTTTTACAATAGCTGACATTCTGGACATTGTCTGATACTGTTATCTCAATTTTTCACCAAAAGACCGCTCAATGTATATCAGGTAAATAGTTTAGAAAATAGATAAAATACATGTTTATCCTAGAAGTGACAAGCAGGCCAGTACCTCATGGTGTGGGATTGCAACAGAGATACTCATTTACTAATGCAGTTTGCTTTGCGCTCAGCAAAAGTTCCTTGTGCGGAGTTTATCTTGTGCATTGCTGGTATGGGTGGAGATGTGGTCAAAACAGATGCCGTGCTGTAATGTTTGTACATGCCACAATGCCAGGGCTGCTGTTTGGAAAGTGAATGGTCGCATTAGTAGTGCTTTTTTTTTTTAAGTTTCACTTAAATTGAGACTTGGAAATGAAGATGTAGTACAGTAGTGAATGTAGTATTAAATATGGATTAAGGACATCTGCATACCTTTCCCTTCTGCAACTGCAGCAGTTTTCTTTCACTACACTCCAAGTAGTAAGTTTGCTGCTGGCTGGTTTTATATATGGGTGTTGTCACTGGCACGGGTTCCAATGTTTGAGAGATGACTGTTGCCTTAGATGGTAGACCCTTTCTCACCCTTGATATTTACTGACACGTTCGCTCTCCTGGTTCCTGGCCATTGCTTTTTGACCTTTAATGAATTTTGGGCATGGGGAGTGGGAAATGCTGTAATCCCAGAACACCCCTGTGTTTATGGTACTGGCAATCCAGAGGTCATGAATTCAAATCCCACTATAGCAAGATATGAAATTGAATCCAATAAATCTGGTCATACACCAGATGGCCCCAGCCATTGAAAGCAGTAGGATTGTCATAAAAATCTAACTGCTTCACTAATGCCCTTCAAGGGAACTTGTCTCCCTATCTGGTCTGGCCTACACATGACTCCAGTCCCACACTACTACTTTTAACGTCCCTAGAAGGCACACTAGTGATGGGCAATAAATACATTTCGAGAGTTTAAAAAAAAATGTATCCTTATGCCAGGGAGAAACTGGAAAACGGTGTGAATGAGGTTTAGCAAATAAGGGATATATTTTCCTTGTTATGTACCCTATGTGACATCACCTTTTCTTACTATTCAGCTGAGAACAGGACTTTACCCAGATCCAGCTCTATGGCTGCTGGGCTAGAAAAGAATGGAAGGGCCAAAGTACAAGCTATTTTTTCACATCAGGCAGGAGGCAACAACACGCTGCTGAGCTTCACCGAAGGCGATGTCATCACATTGTTGGTTCCGGAGGCCAAGGATGGCTGGCATTATGGAGAAAATGAAAAGACGCGGCTGTAAGTAACCTTGTTACTGTGCATTAATATTTTCTTCCGGTCCTTTCATCTTTGTTCCAGGCAAATAACTCTCCTGTATGTAGTATTTTTTTTTATTCATTCACTGGATGTGGGCATCGCTGGCAAGGCCAGAATTTATTGCCCATCCTTAATTGCCCGCGGGAAGGTGGTGGTGGTGAGCCGCTGCAGTCCATGTGGTGAAGGTACTCCCACAGTGCTGTTATATTTCTTTGCAGCGGTTTGTTACAACTGAGTGGCTTGCGAGGCCATTTCAGAGGGCAATTAAGAGTCAACCACATTGCTGTGGGTCTGGAGTCACATGTAGGCCCGGCCGGGTAAGGACGGCAGATTTCCTTCCCTAAAGGACATTAGTGAACCAGATGGGTTTTTACAACAAAATGGTAGTTTCATGGTCACCATTACTGATACTAGCTTTTTATTCCAGTTTTATTTAATTAACTGAATTTAAATTGCCCAGCTGCCGTGGTGGGATTTGAACTAATGTCTCCGGATCATTAGTCCAGGCCTCTGGATTACTAGTCCAGTAACATAACCACTATACTATCGTACCCTTATATGGCATAACCAACTTGACTGTCTCTTGTTGACATTAGAGACACCTGATATTTTTATTCAGTGTAAGATTATATGACCCAATAATTCTATCACTCTTTCTAGGAGAGGATGGTTTCCCTTCTCTTACACTCGTGTAATGCAGGGTGGAATAAACGACAGATTGCACAAGTAAGTGGCTTTTTAAAAATAAATGATGTTTTTGAAGATGTGCTGATTTTCCCCCCTGCCCACCCTGAAATAGGTTTTTGCTGGTGCCTGCGCCTTGCCCATACTTTGCATCATTGTTTGTCCCACTGAGTGGCCCAGCAGGCTTCCTGCTTCTACTTCTCTACCAGTGCCATTCTGTCATGAGCCACTTTTGAGGAGCACAAAAGCAGTGGAAGTTGGTTTTCCTTCCTGGGGAAGGCCACTTCTGTTTTGCTGTGTGCTGCTGAGCCTCTCGGTGGGCCATCACATATATCACTTGTATCTGACCACTCCATGACACAGTACATTAGTATTCCAGTGCACCATGCCAACATCATCACTGATAATTAAGATTCACGTTTGTACTAGTACTGACGATGAAGCTTTACACTTGCACTTGTTAATTGCAACAGCTCACTTTACCTGTTGTTTATCAGACTTCGGTAATGATTCGATGAATAATTTATTCACATTCGAAGATTTAATCTTCCAGTTCAGTCTTGCCCCCAACTTAGTCTGGCTCAGTTACTGCTAATAGTGCAAAAGACAAGCTTAAGACTTAAAAAGAGGGATAAACTATCCTGTTTGCGAAAAGTTATCCAATAACTGCTGCCGTCTCTGTTCAAGTTAATCAATCTGTATAGCTGGTCTAGAATGTGTCTGTTTTAAAAAAAAATTTAGTGTTACAATTATTATGTCCTATCTTAAGCAATTTATACTTTCTTCAGCCCCAGCAAGTAGGAGATAAAGTAGAAATGTGTTTTGACTCAATGACAGTGGAGAAAATAAACCAAGATATCTCCTTTCAACCTAAATTACTATCGATGACTGTGTTGATCTGTTTAGCTAAATTTTACATGAAGTACTCCAGAGCCACAGTCATAAAATCTGGTTTACTGGTTACATCTGCAACTTTTATGCCATCTGCCAAATACACAGTCACGCCACGAGTTGCATCCACCCAACTTTTCAGATCATGTAAAAACCGACATTAAGATGTAATTTGTGCTCTGGATTTTGCAACAAATTATTTGCAAAAAATTATCTATCTTTAACATGGTTGCTTCTGAAGTGCCAGACCCCCTGTTTAAAGCTATTTAATCTCAGGTGCTACACTAACTGTTTAGAACCATTTCATCTCCGGGTGCTACACCTACCTTTTCAAAGCCGTTTCATCTCTGGTGTTACACCTACCTGTCAAAGCCGTTTTATCTCCAGGTGCTACATCTACCTTTCAAAGCCGTTTCATCTCCGGGTGCTACACCTACCTTTTCAAAGCCATTTCATCTCCGGTGTTGCACCTACCTTTCAAAGCCATTTCATCTCCGGGTGTTACACCTACCATTCAAAGCCATTTCATCTCCGGTGTTACACCTACCTTTCAAAGCCATTTCATCTCCGGTGCTACACCTACCTTTCAAAGCTGTTTCTTTTGTGGAAATTTGTTCCTGAAATTCTTTCCAGTAAGAACAATTGCCTTATAATTCTGTGTTTTTTTTCCCACTCCCTTGATGAAAACATTTTGGAAAATTAAAAAAAAAACTTGTGTTGCTGGATATCAGTGAATTACAAGATAACGATCTTGAAGCAGGTGAAAGTTGTTCTACACATCCAGCTTTCCCTGTCATTTTAGGTCCATTTTTGGACCAATGTCATCTCCTGTCTTGGCACCAAGCCTGTTCCTCTACTCCTGCTGACTCGTGAATCTGTCCATTTTGTTTGATTGCTTGAACTGCGCCCATATTTGCTGTACTTGGTGGCAGTGTATAAATGAACATCTCTTGTGTGTCATGTAATTACTTGAAATTACATTGAACTAAAGTCTTGGAGTCGCATGGTATTGAAAGTACTGTAACCCTTGTCGACCGTTAACTGTCCCCAGGCTACTTGCTCCAAATTCAAACAAGTAGATTGAGACAGGGAGAGAATTGGGCTAATTTGGCTGGATTCAAGAGTTATTTCTACATTTTTAAATAAAACTGAGAGAAGTAAATGAAATTCTGAGATTATAGACTAATTGTATCTCTGGCAAAATTTCTGGACGTGTGATTTTTATGATTTCACTTTGCTATGCTTGTCACGCTTGATTTGCCAATCTACTGAATTTTTCTCATGGCTGGATTTATCAACTAGTTTAACTTGATGTCAAGTTCCCCAGTCTGATCATCAAGCAGCACTCAAATCGACATCGCACTAATGGTTATGCTTGGATTTCTTTCCATCTTAGAAGTCCTCCTAAACAAACATTCTTATAAATCGGCGAGACAGTATTCTTGTACCGAATGCTCAGACAAAAATACTTTTTATGCCCGTAGGGAAAAAACTAGGCATGCTGAGGCATTGGGGTGAATACATTTGACGCACGCATTGTGTGAACTTGGAGGTGTTGATCCTGATTTGAAGAGAGCACTTTTCATGCTGGGGCACCTAGCTTGATCTGTCAGTGCATTTTCCAGTCCTTTACACCCTGAGGACCTAAAATCTATGCTTTTGGCATCAGCTCCTAGCCCCGTTAATTAGCTGTCATTTTAGATCCTGTATTTTCAAATTGAACATCCCCTATTTTTAGAAGTGCATTTTCTTTTCTGAATGCTTCAAAGAAGCTGTCTGAGAAAAATATCCTTCTCAATGAATCAGAATAGTTATAAAGTGGATTTTTTTTTAGGAAAGTTAACTTCAAGAAATATGGAACTGATACCTGCAAGAAAATTTGGCTATGATAAATTGACCCTTAGTGTTAGGGGGGGATTAAATATGTGGGGTTATGGAGATAGGATGGGATATGTTAGGGGGAATTAAATACGTGGGGTTACGGGGGTAGGGTGGGATATGTGTACTGTGGGGATTAAAGCAGGGACAGGGTACTGGATTTGGATGATCAGCCATGATCGTATTGAATGGTGGAGCAGGCTCGACGGGCCGAATGGCCTACTCCTGCTCCTAGATTCTATGTTTCTATGTAAAATGTTTCCATTGGGGTGGTCAAATTGTGCTAATTAATTCTCCCTGTAAGTAGTGTACATCTGAAATGGGAATGATTTAAACACTTCTTTCGTCAAAACAGTATAGAGCTGATCTTGTAGAAGATTTAATAACTGACCTAATTGTAAAAGTAAAGATCCAATTTGCACGACAACAGGCCTCTTGGTGAAAATGTGCTTTTGATTGCCCAGTGTCAAACTTGGCATTGATGATGACCCCCCATGTGGTTCAGACATGTTATGCACATTGGTTTTCCTCACTGACTCTACCATGCAAAGTGCCATCAATACACTTGGTTGATGAATAAGCTTGTTTTAACTGGTACGATCCATATCTGTTCTCCAGTATTAATTTTGCCATGTTTTGCTGCATATAGCTTGAGCCATGCGAAAAGCTGCAGCACCGGGAACCTTCTACAGAAAGAGGATCTCTCCATTCCTCCACCTGACTACAACTCACCTCTAAGAATGACTTCTCATCCTGTGTCCAGCTCAAGCAGTTTCAAACCCAGGCCCTACAGTGTGGCGGTACCAGGTTTCTCACAGGTATTTAAAACCACTTATTGTAAGTAAATTTCAACTTTGGTGGAGCACAAAACAGGTGGTAGCAGATCAGCAATCCGTTATACACCCCGCCCAACTTTCCTTTCCATGGACTTCAGGCGGGGTGTATAACGGACCAATCCGCTACCGCCCGTTTTGTGTTCCCACCCAGGTTCATTTTCACCCCATTATTTCACTAAAATTCAGGCTTGGTATTTTTCCTTACAACAGTACAAGATCATCAAATTCAATTTGTAGAGATAAGTGGGCAACATATAGGAACAGGAGGAGGCCATTCAGCCCGTCGAGCCTGTTCTGCCATTCAATTAGATCATGGCTGATCCGTATCTTAACGCCATCGACCCGCCTTGGTTCTGTAACCCTTAATACCCCTACCTAACAAAAATCGATCATTCAGTTTTGAAATTTTCAATTGACCCCCAGCTTCAACAGCTTTTTGGGGGAGAGAGTTCAAGATTTCCGCTACCCTTCGTATACGGCAGAACTGAGTAGGCGTGCTCTCAGTCCTACTTTTTGTGATCGTGAAGCTACTGGCCTGAACTGTTTTTAAATTTTTTCAGTTATCTTGCATCCCACATCAGTATTATATTTTTACGGCATTATATTTTATCTGTGGCTCTGGACAACCATGGTGGAAAGTGTGTTACGCACGCACAGAAAGGACTTCAATACACACTTGCATTGAGAATTTTATAATGTGCTGGTGGAAAGAACAACTGATCTGACAGTATATCTCTGAAAATGAGGTTCTGAAAGATAGAGTTTCATTTATACAGCATCTTGTCATGTAACATGAAACTAATTGCTTTGAAATGCACTGACTGTTATATAAGCAAAGACAGCCAAATATAGACATAACTAAAAGCACAGAATGCTTTGAACATCCTTAACAAATATTCTCGCAGCTATTTAAAAAAAAATGTAAAATCATTGAAATTGTGCTTATTTTTTAATTTTAAAAATTGTGCACCATAAACACTAGTGCTGTCTTCAAGTGATTAAGTTAGTACAATTGTGTAAAGTATCAGCAACTCGATGATTGTCATCAGCACAGCAGAGCTATTGAGTCACTAATACAAAATCCAACAGAAGATTAGGTTGCTCATAGCTGAGTTTCAAACAAATTCACAAGAGATTCAGGCTGAACTTCAGGGTTTTAATTACAACATGGTGATCGCACACAGTGGAGCCTCTTCACGCCACACAACACTCCTTAATCCAAGTTTCTAGGTCATCTGCTTGTTACGCGTTTAAACAACTTAATATTCTGTTCAGAGACTGCTGCAAACCTGGTCCTTTAGGTCAGTGAACATGTAAAGACCAGAGGAGTTATTTTATAAATTAATTAGTGCCGAAATTGTTTTCTTTCCTGAAAGGGGAATGCCATTGAATTTCTAATGAGCAGAAATTGAGAGATTTTGAGTTTCTATTGGTTTTCAGCTACTTTATGCAGCAACTTTAAGTGTTATTGTGGTGAATAAGATGCTCATCTCTGTTTTAAATTTAAATTCACATTGCCCACATCACCATAATCTCCTGTAGGGATACCTGTTCTATTGATAACCTTTTCAATCAATATTTTGGCTGTAGGGTTATATAAACGCAGTCATTTTTAAAATTTCTGTACTATTGTTCTCCCACTCCTCCTGTGTTGTTCGTAGTGCGACAGGCTTCATAATCCAGTTCATGGATGGCGGGTGTGCTTCTCCTTGGTTGGTTTTACCTGTGGAGACACCTGTGAACGATGCAGGAAGGGATCTCCTTCCTCTTCCTTCCTTTCTCCCAGAGGAATTGACCAAGTAAAGTTGGCCTCGAGCTATTGGGATTTGCACTCTGACAGAGACTTTATTAGCTATGAAGATTTTTGTTTCTCGGGAGATTGCACTCATGTTAATAAACCAGGTACGGCCAATTTGTAATATTCCACCAGCTTCGTTCTCAGTGGGAAACTACAACCACGTATGATTTTCTTTTCACTTCCATATATTGAGATAATCCTGTGAACTAAGAAATGGCAGCGGCCTTGGAATCAGAAGGTTGTGGGTTCAAGCCCCACCCTGGGACCTAGGTACATAATCTAAGCTCACATCTCTTGACTCCTGAGACAGTGCTGCATTATCGGAGGTGCCGTCTTTCAGAAGGCATGTTGAGCTGAGGCTCTGCCTGCCTGCTCAGGTTGACGTAAAAGGCCCCATAGCACTATTTGAAGAGCAGGGCGTTCTCCCAGTGTCCTGGACAGCATTTATTCTTCAACCAAAACAGATTAACCGGTCCTTCAGCTCATTGCTGTTTGAGGGGCCTTGCTGTGTGCAAATTGGCTGTTGTGTTTGCCTACATTACAACACCGACTGCATTTCAAAGTAATTTATTGGCTATGAAGTGCTTTTGGACCCCCTGAGGGCAGGAAAGATGTATAAATGCAAGTTCTTTCTTAGTTAGTTACTCCTTTGAAAATTCATCCCTGGAAATGTACTAAATATTTGATATTGTGGTGATGGTAGTGGAGGGGGAGTGCACAATATTGAGCACAAAGGGGTTACTGTGTGTTCAAATTCATCATTAATAAAAGTTGGTAATAATGTGTATTTGCAGCAGAATAATAACTGATTGTAAGCATTGATGCTGACATCTAGTGGCCACTCTGGTAATACTAATTTATGTCATTCTTTCCAGGGCATGGATTTCAGTCATTCAAGAATGTCTTTGAAGTAAGATTTTTTTTCAAATTAAATTTTAGAAGCAAAAAATTATACTGTTGCACTAAATCATAAATCAAGCTTTTTATATATTAATTTCATAAGCAAAGGAAGCAGGGCGCAAAACCAACAATGCCAAGTTACGTATGATTGTTTGATTCGGTATTGTGCAGCCAGTCAGAGATGTGAACGCACGCTGTTGCGGGATCAGTCTCCATCTGAAAGAATGGCTCAAACTAGCCATTTTTGTGGGTAGCTTTTAAATATTGTTATGTAAAATTAGCAGGGTTTCTGATGTGTCATTGTTGTGAGTTTTCAAACTAGTCATCACAGTGTAATGATATTTTTAAGTTTATTTTAAATATTAGAATATTTTTCCTGTATTTAATTTTTTTTCTGGCTCCCCTCCTTTCCTGAAGGTGTTGATCTTTGGACAGGGTTTGATTCCACAGGTTTCAGTTGCCCCGTGGCCATTACTGAGGTGGAAGCCTTGATGGTGAATGTTGGCAGGCTATTCCGCAACTGGAACCATCGAGGAAGAGCCCAATCCTGTCCCCCCTCCCCCTCCCCCCTCCCATATGTCTAGACCAGCAGCCTTCCCTCTGAATGCTGAATGGTGAGCAGCACCAGCTGGGTTTCCTCTTCCCAAGACAAAGGGCGCTGGGGCCAGTGGTAGTGTCTTGACCATCTGGTCTGTATGAATTATCTACTCGCTGGATAATATCACTGAGCCATCGATTGAGGGAGGGCCTTCCTCTATTGGTAATAAGTAGATGAAAATTTATCTTTGTTAATTATGTTATGTCTGAGTTTAGTATTGTGTAGTTTGATTTCCCTCCCGGAGTTTCGCACTTATAGGTACAAACCAAATGAATTTTTTTCATTGCAGTTCTGATGCCGAGATTGCAAGGTTTTGAATGTAAACTTCTGCCACATATAAGGCCTCTCTAGATTAGTAAGTTTGGCATTTCAATATGCCAGTCTGACTTTTATCACCTTGTCTGTCACTGGTGACGATCACTCATTTCCCACTGTGGCTTCGCAAATGGGCAAGTTCTGTCTCACTTTCTCCACAGTCCTAAGCTACATCTGTTTCTGTGTTTCATACTGGCAAAAAAAACCCATATTATTGTTGCATTGTTTTGAAAATGTAAGTCAAATGTACTAACTGGCGTGGAACAGCTCCTTCAATTCTATTTATTTCAAATTTAAGATTGTCAGAACTTTATTACAAGAGCAATTACCTCCAGAATCAATCCTGTCTCCATTTAAAAGACATTGTGACTGTGCTGCGTGCCGGCACTTATCTTCCCCCCCCACACTTTCCAGTGTTTTGCTGTTTAGTGCCACTCTCCAACTGATTGGCAGAAGCTACATTTCATGTGGTTCGGCTGGTCTCCACCAGCTTTCCTCCCTTCTGCGGTAGAACCCCCTCACTTGCATATGGCACCCCATCGAGTGGTGCCTATCGAGAACCGACAGAAAGCACTAAATGGAGGCCAGCAAGTGAGTGGGAGAGGCAGCAGCACTGGGAATAGAACCAACAAAGCTGATGATGCTAGTCCACAATGTCCAAGTGGCCATTAAAGGAATAGTGTCCTAAATATGCTCAACAAAGCTTTGTCTAAAAGATATTTTTATCCAATAACTTTTTAAATTTTGTATATATTTATATTATAACTTGTTTCTGTTCCCTTTGGGTGGCTTACTGTGTTAGGAAATCAGCTGATGTTTTTCTGTCGTCACTTCATCACTGTCCACCTTTTGGGTCTCTTCGTTGTTGCACCAATCACACATAAGCTTCTTTGACTCAGGGCATTGACTCACTTTGGTTCTGTGATTCATTGCTGACGATCCCTCTGCTGACCTCCTGTGGCTTGCAATTTACTGGCTGATGTGATTTATTCCAATAAGTCACTTACGGTTGTGTTACCATTTCAGTACGGCAAGAGCAGATGTGCCACAGACAAATACAGATGGTGCAGGCTGCAGCCAATATTGGCAGCGTGCAGTATGACTTCATGTTAATGGTCAGCTGATGCCTTTCACAGCATTAAAGATTTCATTTAGTTTTCGTTCTAGCAGTTTGTACTTTTCAATTTCAAAATCTCTCAAGCAGTCAAATTAAATTGCAGATTAATTGTTAAAACTTGTTGAAACTTTGAGCATGTAAGTTATGTTTTTAAGTTATGTTTGATTATTATACCAATCCCATGGGTTAATATAAATTGGGCAGCGGTACCACAGTAATTTTAAAGTTTGAATTGAGATATCGCCAAGTAAACCAGTAATCCATCTGCCAAAGGAAACCTAGTATAAACTAATCAATTATTCAAGTTTTCTATATAACCTGATGTGATGTTAGGTCAGAAAAGTCTGAAAGTGTGGTCCAGTGCTGTGTGTCAGACAGCAGGAGCAGAGGCTAGATACAGAGAGGGACAGAAAACCAAAGGACAAGGCGCAATCGGCATTCTTGCCCATCTCGCAGCATTGAACGGGGTTCAGGGAGCAGCAGTCCTGCTGTCTGCCCATCCACTGGGTAACAGAACTAACTGTGGCATAGGCACCCTACAAAGGGCAAGAAAACTAGACACATTTTCTTAAATGCATCTTTCAGTAAGAAAACATTCAGAAGAAATAAACTAAAACCGTGTCAGTAATGTAAAACCTCAAACAAACGTTAAAGTGTAATCCTCATTAATACAGCACTGGGTAAAAATCCTTGTGGAAACCAGAGTTTCAAAATTTTGCAGATCAATGAATTGCATTTTATTGTTACCTCGCAGCCAGCTGCAGAAAGGCATTTTATATTATATAACGAGCAGGTCACGCCCAATTTTTGTTCCCAATATTCACAACAAAGTAACTCGTAGGTGCCATGAGCTCTTGCAAGCTGTACTGTCATGGTGTCACTGCTGTATTCCTCTGAATAACCCATTGCATTAATATGCTTTTCTCTCTTTCTCCCCTCCACAGAGAAGCTGTTGCAAATGTCAAATTGAAGCCAACCAAAATAAATGACAGATCAGTCCCTACAGTGAACTGAACACCGACTCTGCAAGATTCTTACACTGTACACTTGCTACTGGCAAAAGATGCCAAAGATGTCTAAATCTGAAACATCACCTGCATGAAAACAGTGTCTTTAGACTAGAATTGACCCATCTGAAGATGGTCACTAAAGTTACAGATATATCAGTTGCACATGTTGCTATGGAAATGCCACTTTTAAATCCCGCCTGTCCTATTCCCTGCTTTATATTTGAGGGATCATGTGGAGGGAATTGTTTAATTACAATTGTCTGGTTAGGGATTTGTATGGTGTTTGTAATTTATGCATGTGTTTAAGAATTAGCAATTAGTATTTTTTTATTATATACTTTGTACTAATCAGCATATAAAACAATATTTTATTACTTGGCTATTTGTGGGAGTTGGCTAAATATTGACACTTTGTAGAAACTAGAATACTACAATATTGAACAATTGTTAAACTAGTTATAAAGCGTATACTGTGCTCAATTCCAAAATAAGTGTTTTAGGGAAAAAAAATCAATCAAATTGTAGAATTTGTGTATATAACCGAGCTAACTTTCATCCAAAGTTACCTCAATTTGTTAAAATTTTAGTGGTCACTATTTGAATCCTTGCTCTCACCTATAAAGCTTCCATTCCTTCTGAAAAGAATAACTAAGTACTCTGGTGACGGCAAGCGTATTGTATAATCTGCAGAAACAGAACTTTATACTTTTTGTAGAATTTTAGGTTTCATCTGTGTTTTTCCTCCCAACAAACAGCGCACTGTAAAGTTATCGAAGGTTCTTTCACATTCTTATCTGTTGTATGTAGTGCGTCCTTTTAAATTTCTTATTGACTATCAATGGTGGAAGGTCAGTCGAACGAGTAAATAAGTCATTGCAGCCCCCAGATGCATAGAATGGAATCCTAGCCGCGAGCTGATGGGACCGAGAAACAGGAAGCATGAAGCAGAGGGAAACATTCTTGTTCTTTCTCTTGCGCAAAGTTCAAAGTGCAGTGGGGCGGAAAGAATGTAGTAAGTGTCCCTTTTATATATTAACATCATTGCTTCAAAATGGGAGAGGAATTGGAAAGTCTTATTTTTTTATTCTGTAAAAAGTGACAAAGTGGAAGAAACATTTGCAGGTGTGGGATGTACATGATGTGATAGTCATTTCAATACAGCAATAGTTTGAGTGGTGACTCCCTTGCAAATGGAATATTTAAAGGTGCGTTGCACAGGGGTTGATTAGACACTGAGATAATCAGTATTATTAATGCGGGAAAAAAAAACCTCTGGGTCAGTTTCTTTTTATGAATGAAAAGTGTTCTGTAATCTCTAAGAAATGCTATGTGGTTAGTCAGAGTTATTGGAAAAAAAAATCTTGTTAATATATATCGTCCCATATTTTTGTCAAATTATACAAGTCTTTTTTTAGTTGCACAGTGCTAAAGCAAGTTAAAGAATGAGACCTGTTGTCATCACTAAAGGAACAGTAGTTGGACAATTGAAGGAGTTGACGCATTTAGCCATTTAAATGCTGTACTGCAACAACCAAATGAAATGTACGATTCTCTGTGGGTATGTTTTGAGTAAAGTCAGTAGATTAAAATTTTATAAGAAACTTATTGAATCTGTCACTTTGGTTTGTCTTAAACTGGTTTGTCTTAAACTGGTTGTGGATAATGAAGCAAAAGTAGCTGAAGCTTAGACTCTTGCTGAGAATGGTAGTTTTTTTTGTAAAGTAATGAATACCAAATTCAATCTGTGCGGTTTCATATTTATATTGATTTTGAAAACTTGGCACTTCAATACTTACCAGCCTCTCTTATTTTGTGCTATTGTAGAGAATCAGTTACAGAAAAATGTATCCACTTGCCACCTCAGTGCATTAAACCCCATGTATAAAACAACCACTGTGCTTTTTTCAGTTCTGTATTAAGCCCTCATGCCTTTACTTTTGACATTATCACAGGAATATGGTTTAATTTGTGCCTTTCATTTTTACATAAGCTTTATAATGTAGTAAGAGACATGCCAGGACTGCTGATATAATCTGTATCATAATGCAGATTTCTACAGCTGCCATTTTTTCATAAATCACCATGTTTTGTGAATTAAATTGACCGATTTAGAGTATATTTCTTCTGGTAATCAAAAATGATTTTGATAGTAACTTATGCAAAATAAAATTGATTCACTGTTTAAAAACCCTCCTTGTCTGTGTTCCTTTATTGAAGTTTTCTAGTTGAAAAGTTCAGTGATTTGCTACTACACTGTGGTCCTTTTATCATTCACTCTTCTCGTACCTTCTCCTCAGCGCTCCAGAGCCTGCATATTATTCCAGTCAAATGGGTGTTACAACTTCCATCTGTGGCTTGGCTGTTGTGAGTTGTTTAGGAATACTGTGGGAATGGCCTTTTTTTTCTTCTCCCCTGCGTGGAAGCTTACTCTTCCCTACCCTGCCTGCCCACAACCCAAGTAAGCACAACTTAGATTGAGGGCTTGCCATGTGGGGTATTGTAGAAACAGTTACATCCTAACATTTTGTGACATGTCACAGCACCACTGCATTGTCATTTACCCATGAAAGAAGTGTTTTAAAATTATGAAGGGATTGGACAAAGTAGATAGCAGACTTTTTCCAGTAACTGAGGGCACTAGAACAAAGGGGCCGTGGATCCAAGATTAAATGTAAGATTTAGAACGGATAGCAGGAGAAATATTTTCAGAGTTGTGAGGCTGTGGAATTCACCTCCAGAGCTGGTGGTTGAGGCAGAAACTAGTCAACATTCAAGATTAGATTAGATAGGTGGATGAAAGGATGTGGGAACATCACCCCAGGACTCCATAGAGAAACTTTAAAAAAAGACTTTTTAAATTAATACTGTTAATTATTGGAAATTAAGTGGAGCCAATTTACCTTTCATAGTACTTATTCATAGCTTTACACACATGCACACTTTTTTTCTCTGACTAGATTAGAAGTGACCAGAAAATAAGTTTCTTTAGAAGGAATGTATTGCTAAATAAAGTCAAATCATTTCGATGAACTTTGTTTAATTAAGTAGGTGCAAAACGACAAAATTCTGTCCTTGAGTGTTGCAGTTAAAAGCAATCTCTGGAACCTGATAGCAGGTACGGAACAAACCTTGTAAATGGATGGTGCTTTCTGTGAATTTGCCTTTCACCAATCATTGAGTTGGTAAAGATTAACATCATTTAATAGTAAACAGAAAGGTTAAGTGACTATGAATAAGGATCTTTGTCAATCTTTATTGCCAACTTAAAAACTTTTTTTTTTAAGGTGTAGAAAATATCAGTGGGGATAATTTGGACCCCAAAAGCCCAGGTAAATCCAGAGAAAATCAGCTAATTTAAACACCACAAAGCAAGAGACTTAAAAAGAGCATTGCAGAATTCTTATCCCTTCCTAATTTGGGGGGGGGGGGAGAAATATAAACACGACTTCTAAAGAAGGTACATTAGTTAAAATAAGAAGCTCCCCGAGGGTGAACGTTGTGGCGAGTGGATGCTGGAAGCAGTTGCTGTGATAAAAGGAAAGCGCAAATGTGAGTGTTCAGTGTCGCCCTTTACCCGGCGTTCACTTTGTGACCAATGCCCTGGATGCCATTGCTATTTACACACCAAGAACACCAGTAAAATGAAAGTGGTTAATCTAATCAGGAGCACAGCTTCTTCAAACCTAAACATAGGGTTATGCCTGATGAAAAGAATGCAGCTGAGACATTTTGAAGGAATCTGCTGTTTGTTGGTCTCTGAACCGGTTGTGAATGAAGCTGAACACTTACGAATATAGAGTTAAGCTGATTTGAAATGAAGCTCTATAAATAATGGATGAGAAATGGATACTTTTAGACAAAGTCAGCAATTAATATACAGGTATATTTTTCTATTAAATAGTTCTAGGGAAATGGCCATAGGGGGATGAACCTGGCATCTGAACAATAATCATAAAATTACAGGAGGTGGCACAAAAGGTGAGCTGTCTGATGAGATTCCTGATGAACTATAACTTAGAGCAATCCTTTGAGATGATATGAGCTGTGGTGACACTTGCACAATGGAAAACAGTAAATGGCTGTGACAGCTGTGGGCTGTTATTCAAGGAAGTGAGTCATTAGCTAGCGAAAGCTCCAAGGGCTTTCCACAGTGGATCGTCTCGCCTTGGAAGTAACTTCCAAAACCTATGATGGCAACTGTATCTGTAAATAATTCAGTGTCAACTTCAAGAGGAATGAGACCTCATTTCTGGATTTAAGATGCAAACCCACATTCGAGGTCTTTGCAACAGAATTCAGGTGGATAGATCTGATGAGGCGCTTGAACCGACAGAACTAAGCTACAGAATGCAAAAGGTAGGAAATAAAAGATCAATGACGAGCCTTTACAGCTAACTTATTTTAAATGCTAATTTTTCTTCTCCCACCTTTACATCCTATATTATGTGATTGCTAGGGTAGGTTGGTGGTTCCTCTGTCAATGATAGTTTAAAAAAAGTTAACAGTTTGAGAAATATTAGTACATCTTAAAAAAAAACCATCAGAAGTGAAGGTAGAGGGTGTAGAGCTATATCAGTAAACTATCAGTAGCCTCTCTTGGACTACCTCTACAAATAGTGGTGTAAGTATTTCCCTGTTCCTTACACTGTAATTAGACTCAGATCTGCCTCTTCCAGCCAATGTAGATTCCTTTAGTTCTACCACAAAATGCTTTGGTTGGTGCTGGAGCTGGTATTTTCTGCCCAAGCCCTTTAGGGGCACCCAGGCTAGTTTCTTTGTGGGCCACGTAGATAGGCACCCTGAAGATTAACTTTACTTTCTTATTAATTGGCAAGTTACAGATACTAACTGATATTCTGATTTAGGATTTATCCACCAATGAGACAACAGCTTTCAAGAACAACCCTTTGCAAACACCCCCCTACGACCACAAAATTCAAAGCAGCGAGTAAAAAACATAATTCTAAATAGGACCAAATTCTCTGGGCTTTGAGGGCTTCATTGGCTGGGCTCAGGGGCCTACATGTCGCCCACAGGCTGCACTTTGGACACCTCTGTTATAGATACTGCTTAAAAGTCCCCAAGATTTTGGAGATTCTACACCTGTTCTGACCACATGATTTTATTTTCCCAGCAGAGCTGTATAATGTGTAGCATTCGGCCCTCCCACAATGGTAGGGCTCGTATCAGACAACCTGTTCATGCAGCAAGGCAACCGTAATTAATTTCGCTTTTGTTTTTACTTGGTCCCAGTTGCCTCAAAAGACACGGCCGAGGGACCAATGGCGCAAACTGTTTCCAGCATAATGCAGGAACCATTAGCCTAGAATTCATACATGCATCTCTCGAGCACTAATAAGTGCCAATGCCTCTTGCTAAGACCATCAGGCGGTGCATAAAAGCTGAGACAGCTCTTTACAGTGAGATCAGCTAGGATTTCCCAAGCTCCCTGTCACCTTGTTAATTCCTTTCTTAAAATCCAGACCTGTTCCACCACATCCCCTCCCCTCCAGGCTGCTCTTTTGAAGCTTGTAGAATTACATAGGCTATAATGCACAGAAACAGGCCATTCGGCCCAACCAGTCCATGCCTGTGTTTATGCTCCACTCGAGCCTCCTCCCGTCTTTCCTCATCTAACTCTAGCAGCATAACCCTCTATTCCCTTCTCCGTCAAGTGCTTATCTAGCCTCCCCTTAAATGCATCTACATCATTCGCCTCAACTACTCCTTGTAGTAGCGAGTTCCACATTCTCACCACTCTCTCGGTAAAGATGTTTCTTCTGAATTCCCTATTGGATTTCTTGGTGACTATCTTATATTAATGGCCTCTAGTTTTGCTCAAGTGGAAACATTCTCTTCTGTGTCTACATTATCAAAACCTTTCATAGTTTTAAAGACCTCTATCAGGTCACCCCTCAGCCTTCTCTTTTCAAGAGAAAAGCGACCCAGCCTGTTCATCTTTCCCTGATAGTAGAAATGCGAGGTTATACCTATCATTCTTGTAAATCATCTCTGCACCCTCTCCTGTAGTGGGGCACAATGATGCTGGAGGGACAATGGAAACATTTTGGAACTGCAGAGATAGTTTTGATGAGGTTGGGGTTAAGGCGGAACATAAACTTACTGTCTTGCTGTGCTGCACCTAACCTGGGAGTGCGTGATGTGAGCACTGAGTGCATAAAATGAAACTTCTATAGTACTTAAATCCATCACCTTGACAGCAAAAAAAAAAACTTGGCCCAATTTAAAATTAAAACCAGCTTCCAGCTGGTCTGAAAAAGTAACTGCGTCTGCAGAAACCATGGTACACAGTCATAGTCCGCCCCTTCATAGCAGGCGTTTAATATAAGCATTCTCCAATCCCAAATGACGGGGTCTATTTTATGATTTCCATTTAGTAACTGGATGCTGTTAGCCACAAATAATAGTTGCAATGTTTTTCTTTTGACCTTTTCCTAATTTTAATTGTGACTCACTTGATACGCACAGCTATAGCAATAGTTGTTTATTCATATCAGACAAGTCAATAATTACTGTTTGTCAATGCTCTGTAATAACTGAGCAGCCGTTCTCCAAGTGAAAGAGAAGCCGCTTTCCTCTTGACACATCCAACGCTAGATCAGTGGGTGATAACATGCCATGTAATTTCCGTAGGTGTTAAATATGATCTGTGCGATAGCCTGAGCTTAATAAGCAGGAGTAGAGCATTCAAGTACACAGGGTGAACTCCTCTTCACAAAAAAAACCAGGAGCCTGCCTCTTTTTCTTCATAATTAACAACCCATGAATGAATTGGTGGGAATGTGCAACTTTGAATCCTGCAATTTCTCAGAATGTGGTTCCGTTAGCAGACCATTCATTATGAACAAAAAACAGACATTGTTCCTTTTTTCATTCATTTCAACCCCACCTTCCCTCAATTATCCCAATAAATAAATCTGGCAATGGTAGAAGAGTAGAGGGGAAAAAGTTGGATCACAAACACGAGAGGTCCCATCATATATACAGCTACATCTTCTTTCACCCTAAAATTGAATGACATTTAGGAAAGCCTCCCCATTCTGCAGACGAGTCCTGGGGGGTGAAATTGGGTGCCTTGGCACTAACGGGGCGCAAACGGCTTTGCGACTGGGCACGGCGTGGACATCGACTCCCGCCATATTCGGCGGGAGTTTTGCGGTGGCGTTACAGCGTGATCTCCTGCGCCTGGAGATCGTGATGTCATCGCTGTGCGCATCGCCCCGGACCCGAAATTGTCTTCTGCCCCCTGCAGCAGCGCCGGGCGAAAACACCGACAGCTGCAGGAGGCGCGCATCGGGCGGCCGACCGCTTCAGGGGGGCGATGATTAAAGGCGAGGTGGCCAAGGTAAGTGGAAAAAAAACTTACCTTTCCTGTTCTAGTTTTTTCCGCGGGTTCCTGCCCGCGATCGATCAGCCCGGCACTCTCTGCTTGAGTGCCGGGCTGATCACACGGGATCGCAGCTGCCTTGGTGGTCCAGGTAGGTACTTTTTAAATTGCAGAGCCTGCAGCGATGGCCCTTCCCTTTAAGGGCGGGAAGGAGCCTTTGAACGCGGCAGTGCTGCACGGCCCACTGTGCAGCGCTGCTGAAGTCTCCGCCCTGCTCTCCGATGTTAGCGCCCTAAGAAGGAAGTGGAGCGCTTGATTTCGCGGTCGACGGTGCTAATTAGCGCCGGCTGCTAAAGTTAGCGCCCGGGCGATGTTAGCGCCCCAAAATTGTCGATACCGAATTTTTCCCCCCTGGGATCATAACAGACCTTGTCTACCAAGTTGTACCGTTGCTGAGTGGCATTTTCTATGGTTCTCCAGAGAGAAGGAACCTTTGGGAAAAAATCACACAGCCACAAAGGAGAGAGAGATCTCAGATTTGGCACAGAAATCTCCTACAACACACTCAGATAGTTCTCTAAAGTCACAAATCACAGAGAGAGCGATTCTCAGAATGGACCGATCACCACAGCACATATATATTCAGAAAGAGCTGTGATTCACAATTTTTTTCCAGTCTGGGTCCCATCAAAAATATCCCCATAGCCTCTCAGCCCCCACTAACTACAGACATTGGTTACAGAAAAGAAAAAAGTCAGAAACCAGTCCCAATCTTTGGGAGAGAAAGCTCAACTCATTCTGGCCAGGTTGCAGGGCGTGTTGTTGGAAAGGGTTTTGTTTTTGTTCCCAACCAGGTTATTTCTAATTTTGCATTTACGCATTATTCCTCCTGACATGAGAGTCACCTGCTGTCCCTTTATATTTAAGGATGCATTCAAAGCTTTCTTGATAAAGCCATTTAAACATTTGCTGTAGTTGATTGAAGAAGGCTGCGATTGTCTTTCTGGGGTTGATTTATAGTGAGGTGGTTCGGGTGGTTTTGTATACGGAGTGATTATTTGCACGATCAAATTACACATTGCAAAGATCTCGATTACTCCAGCAGGCAGGATCTAATTACGCATTCCAGCCAAACTGTTGGGTGTGTCTTGTCCTCCAAGGGGACCAATCAGAAATCTGGTGTTGCAAATAGTTACAGCCTTTTGTATGCTACCTGATTTTCTGTGGGATAGCTCATTTTAAGCACAAGTCTGGAGCAGAGTTTTGATGTTCGGCTGATATGATGGAGCTGTTATTTAATCTGGTTTGTCCCATCCAGGCCAATGCTCAGAGACTCCCTGAAGGGAGATCGTTTAAATATGCACATCTTGAAGTCAAGTAGAGGCTAATTGCTAAGGCAAATTTCTGTAGATTGGCAGCTGTTTCAAATCTCTGGTTCCTGCCTTTAGGGAGAGGCTACTCTCAAGGTCAGGAAAAAAAAACAGCAGGAAATGACAGTCTTTTAAAAAAAAATACTTTTGACACTCGAAGTGTGATGGGTGCAGACCAGACACAAGACTTTTACACAGTCTCCTATGATCAAGTGTAATCTACATGTGAAGCTGGGTTAGAGAACAGGGGAAAATCAGACTGAATGGAAAAAAAAAATGAAAAAGTAAAAAGACAATAATAGGTCTATTTATATACTAAAAAAACCTTGATTCTTAAAATAGTAAAATGTATCAGTAGAGGAGATGATATTGCTGCACTGCTGCCTGTATGAACTCTACAATAGAACAAACCCGTCAGATGTTGAGCTGGTCCCTGAGTGAGCTTATCAAACTGCTCCAAGTTACCTGTGCACTTACCTGAAACTCGGGCATTTTGCTATGAAATACCCAATGGTTAGAGACTGCCGAGCAACCCAATACACACAATAAATAGGAAAACAGATTCAACATCTTAACCAAAAAAAACCAAACCAACATCTTAAACCTGGTCCTTTGACTCGCAACAGCAGCTGCTCTGTTCTTCAATTTAGCTTCCGACTGGTTAATCTATCATAGGCAGGGCCACTGGATCGCAGTGGCTGAACGAGGCAAATTCTGTTTCTATTGAACAGGATTCCCAAAATTTTGGGGGTCGGAATCTGCAATTTTACATAGGATATACGGCACAGACACAGGCCATTCGGCCCAACCAGTCCATGCCGGCGTTTATGCTCCACTCGAGCCTCCTCCCGGCTTTCCTCATCTAACTCTAGCAGCGTAACCCTCTATTCCCTTCTCCCTCATATGCTTGACTAGCTTCACCTTAAATGCATCGATACTATTCGCCTCAACCACTCCCTGTGGTAGCGAGTTCCACACTCTCACCATTCTCTGGGTAAGGGTGTTTCTTCTGAATTCCCTATTTGATTTCTGATTTTGGCCCATTTTTCTGTGCCAACTGATAAGCGGTGGTGTTTCCTGCAATATACAAAGGGGCTGCTATACCCAATAATTAGAGACCATTGGCTATGGTGGCTGAGCCAGTCAAATTTCTTTTTTAACCAACGCTTCGGGTTTTCATTCCGCGTTTCCGTCCACTTTTCCCTGAAAACCTAAGGCTAGTGGCGTTTTCACCATAGGGTTTAAACTACACCTGGGTCACATTCTCAGGGACAGGGAGGAAAACCTTTGTAATGGGGGGGAGGGCCGAAGGAATAGTGACATTCTCGTTAACAGTACAGCGATGCAAGTGTAAGATATCGTAAAAAGTTTATTAGTCTGGTGATTTAGGCCACATGCTGGTAAGCTAGATGGAAATAAAACATTGAACAGCAGCAATGACCCGTATTGATCAGTTAGACAAAGTACGAACAGCTGTAACACTTAAAAGACAGCCCCGCTTACTGGCATCATGCATCTGGTCATTTCTCTTTTATTATATAATAAATGTTGCGTCTGTATAGCTTGATGAGGGAGGCAAAAATTGCTACATACTCAGCTTCTCATTTTTTTAAATTTGTACTGTGACACGATAGCTTAAAGCCAGACAGGTAGCAACTAACGGAGCGAGGAGCTGCACAATTTTTACATCTCTTTGGCAACATTTACAATATATTCATCAGTAGTCTTGAATGGTTTTACAAAAATAGTATAGAGATTGCAGTTTAACTGGTTTTCTACACTACTCAATATCAAACGCATAAAGGCGGAAACACTAAATACTGTGGACTGAATACTGTGAGGCATGTTCAATGGTATGACATTTGTACTGTGAATGTGGGCAGAGAAAGGTTAATAAGTAGCTTCATCCAAGCACTTCTTGTCAGATGCCCGAGCAGATGAGGACTACAAGCGGATGGTATTATTTTGCAAAATGTGGTTCATTACAAATGGAGCCCGAACAGTCTGCAGTGTCTATTTTTCAGTAAACCTCCACAGTTGCTCTGCATTGGAAATAACAGAATCCTCACGGTGTGGTAGGCTTGCTCCTAGCGACATGTGTGGCCTCCCCCATATAAGAAATGTCTCCCTTCAGTCGGAATCTGTCCCGTCTCTTTGGGTGTTGCAGTTGAATTGGAGATCACATTTACCTGCAGTGATATCCATCAGAATCGAGGAAATCCGGATTAAATACAGATCGGTGGATAGGAAAGGGTGTCCGAACTACATGGCGGAGACTTGTGAATTGAACAGCAACTGTAACCACCACAGGTGTTGTAATAGTGCGTCCATACGCGCTAGCAGCCAAAACTCGCAATCAAATCGTCCAACAATTCAAAGCAATTTAAGTCATCGAGCGAAACATTCATTTGCGATTCTTTTTCTGTCAGATCTTGTCCATTTGCTTTTTTTTTTCAAAAATAAAATAAAATTCCAGCCCTGGCCATGTGAGAGTCATTCCCTTTCACCCTCCTCACTACTGCCTGTAAGGAATTAGGGGGGGGGGGGAAAAAAGAGGCGTTAGCGATATTCTAGACACAAAAGGCATCAAGGGGTATGGTATTGAGATAGAGGATCAGCCATGATCATATTGAATGGTGGAGCAGGCTCGAAGGGCCTACTCCTGCTCCTATTTTTCTATGTTTCTATAACACTTTCTGCAGTAACACTGAAATAAAGAACGATTTGCATTTATATAGCGCCTTTTCACAATCTCAGGACCTCCCAAAGCGCTTTACAACCAATGAAGTACTTTTCGAAGTGTAGTCACTGTTGTAATGTAGGGAAACGCAGGCAGCCAATTTGTGCACAGCAAGCTCCCACAAACAGCAATGTGATAATGACCAGATCATCTGTTTTTAGGAGTTGGTTGAGGGACAAATATTGGCCAGGACTTCGGGGGAGAACCCCCCTGCTCTTCTTCGAAATAGGATACAACATTAGGCGCGTCCTTGTCTGAGACTGCTACATGTTTCAATGGTCATGCTGGCCCATATTCTATCTTTTTCCAATCTGGAAGCGGTTTAAGATCCCCACACATGTGCAGGTAATGGAAGGAGGTGTCATTACACAGGAAAGGATGGGCAGTTCTGCCTGCATGCACACGGCTCGTTTACCGGGAGATTCTGTAGGCACATTGCAAACTGGAGGTGTATCTTACCCCGTGTGCAATAAACAAGGAGCGCTGACCTCGCCTGGGTCTGTCAGGTCAACTCATTGAAGTAAACAGAACACTGACCTAGGTTCAAAGGAATTTGATTGATGTGTGGGTGGGTGTCATGTTTCGGGATGCCTGACTATACTGCCAGAGAGGATCTTGGATGAATTCATGTTAAAAATACTACTGTTAAGTTAAATGTATGTCTCCAGGGCTTGAATTCACAGAATAACAGAGCTGGGAAACGTAGATTACTGGCCAGATGAAAGGTCTGAACCAGAGGGCCTAAGACAATGAAAGGTATTTTACAGAATCTAGATTTTTTTTCCACCAATTGAGATGGGAATGCTTCTATTCATGGGAGCCCGAAATACAGTGTGTTCGAAGAATATAGTCTTTAGAAAGGGAGTAGTCAGTTTGTTTGACAGGCCTACTGGTGAATCACTGAATGGGGAAGAAATCAGAGGGACAGCCCTCCAACCTGCTGGGAACACAAAGAGACAAGGATAAGGGGACACAGCTGTCTAGGTCTGGGGATGAAGCCTTGACCTATCAAGGGGAAGCTTGCTCACTAATAGGGACAGTGTGGTACATTTTTATTAGCAAGAAATACAGAGCGTGCATTTATGTAGCACTTTTTGAGTCCTCAGGAGGTCCCGAAGTGCTTCACAGCCAACGAATTACTGTTTGGAGAGCAGGCACAGTTGTGAAGTAAAGAAATGCCAGTGCAGAATTAAACGTTTTATGATTTTTTTTTTTGGTAAAGAATTACAAGTTATTCTTGAAATCTCCCACAGTGGTTAACTGGGCAATCCTGTTTTTGCTGCCAAGTAGATTAAGAAAGCTTTTGCTTACCTCCAACTGACTCAATGTCTGAATCCAATACGTGTGTAATTGAGAACCTCGAGACTGTGGCAGGGGAGACGGTGAAACGGGAGAATCGTGTTTGCTGCACCTGATTTTGCTCTGGCCCCGCGGGAGCAGCACTGGAAGCAGCTTCAGACAGCAAAGAGGAACCTACAGTCGCTAAGGATGACTTTACTGACACCAAAGGGAAGTCATCGTCCCACTCAAAGCTTCCACCTGAGGCACATTGAAACACAACAGAAGAAGATAAATACAGGTTGGTCATCAATTATTTATCTTGAAAGACAAATAGTCTTATAATCATAATCATCTGATAGCACCAACTCATTCAAAAGGTCAACTACTGCAATAAGATGAATCTTGGGTAAACACTTACTCTGCTTAGAAAGTTTATGCAATAAATCAGGACTTTATAAAGGAAAGATTTTCTGCTTGCGCCCACTGGGAGCGCATATCACCAAATCAGACACACGGTCTATGATTTTCCTTCTGGACGATTTCCTGATGTATGCTCCTGATGGGAAAAGCTCCATGCTGGGAACACACAAGCGAAAAATGTACCCACGCATCAACTGAAGGAAGAAAGTGCCAGGTCCCAGGAGGACACTGCTGTGGCAAACTGGTTTTCAGCACTGCATACTCGCTGTGAAGACAACAACCCGGCAGAGGGCAGCCACGAGAAGACCGTGGCACAGATACGTGTGGGATGCAATGGCCGTGAGAGAGATTTAACAACGAGAGGAGGAGACAGATGCTTCTGTAACAATAAAACCAAGTCCCAAATGGTGTGTTGTCTCCCAGGTGCCATGGGGAGGGACCGATTAGCAGAGATTTACAAAGCGCTGGCTGTGCTTAACATACCTTGTAGACTTCTTTCAAGAACTACAGAAGGGATAGTTAAGAAAAGGCAGTGGATGTGGTCTATATGGATTTCAGAAGGCATTTGATCAGGTGCTGCACCAGAGACCAAAGTGATAATGGCACATGGAATTAAGGAGAACGTGGTCACATGGGCAGTGAGATTGTTGGAAGGTAGAAAACAAAGCAAAGGCAAGTCTCTCAGACGGGAACAATGTGGTGATAGGGGTCTGTGTTGGTGCCGATGTTATTAACTATAGACACAAGTGATCTGGACTCAGGAATTGAGGGAACAATATCAAAATGTTCTTAGGATATTAAATTGGGAGGTATAGGAAATTGTGACAAGGAATCTGAAAGATTATAGGAGGACATAGATGAGCAAGATTGGCGGATGGGTGGCAGAATGCAGTTCAATGCAGAAAAATGCAAAATTTTGTATTATGAAATTAAGAATAAAGGAAATACACCTTAAATGGGAAGATGTTAAATGGAGTAGAGGATCACAAGGTCCTCGTTATGCAGATATAAAGGTTGTTGAAGGTGGCAATACAACAACAACTTGCATTTATATAGCACCTCTAAACGTCCCAAGGTGCCACAGGAGCGATTATCAAACAAAAGTTGACACCGAGCCACATAAGGAGATATTAGGACAGGTGACCAAAAGCTTGGTCAAAAAGGTAGGTTTTAAGGAGCATCCTATGGGAGGTGAGAGAGGTGGAGAGGTTTAGGGATGGAATTCCAGAGCTTAGGGCCCAGGCAGTTGAAGGCACGGCCGGCAATGGTTGAACGATGAAAATCGGGCTTTCGCAAGACGTCAGAATTGGAGGAGCGCAGATATCTCGGAGGGTTGTAGGAATGGAGGTGGTTACAGAGATAGAGAGGGACGAAGCCATGGAGAGATTTGAAAACAAGGATGAGAATTTTAAAATCGAGATGTTGCTGGAGGCCAGCGAGCACGGGTGTGATGGGTGAACGGGACTTGGTGCGAGTTAAGATATGAGCAGCAGAGTTTTGGATGAGCTCAAGTTGAGAGGGTGCAAGTCCAGAAAAACAGGCAAACAGAATCTTTCTCGAGGCACAGGATATAAAATCAGAGAGATAACTTTGAATTTGTACAAGATAATGATTAGGCTGCAGTGCAGTTATGTATTGTTTGGACATCCCATTATAAGAAGGATATAAAAGAATCATAGCAAGAAAGTAGGATTAGAATCGGGATCAAATGATTTGGTTGTGTGAGTGAATGAGAATTGGACATTATAATTGTAAACATACATATGGATAAACACAGATACCCGGATAAGCTATGGGATCATTTTTTTTCTGATCAATCTACGGAGCAACATTGTAAATGTGGTTAGGATTTACTTGGAAAACGAACAGAGGAAATCTTCATAAATATTTACGATGTTGCTGTACATACTTGCTCCAAGCTCTCAGATTATACACAGTCGGGTAACTTCTTGCAAAAATCTTCTAACAATTATGAAGCAGAATTGAATATTTCTCAATCTGCAGTATATTGTGAACACGCCACTCAAACTGGAAGCTGTTTATGAAATTCACATTACTTTCTTCAGGGAAGCTTCCACCCGAAGAATCGTTGGACGTATGCTGCCTCTCTGTCGCTGTGGAGACACCGGTGCTTCTGTTTTGCGGGTGTTCAGGAGGATGTTGAGATGCTGGGTCAACTTCTGTAATGTTCTGCTCACTTAGTTCACCTGTTGGACTTTCCTAGGATAAAATACACGCACATTTAAGTACACTTCAACACATTTACTAGTTTCTGATTGTCTCTGGTACTCTTCACTTTCTCTCGCTATTTCCTAGGAGTTGAGCAATGGGAGGAAGCGAGCACAAGACTGGAGGACAGCCGGAGCTCGCACTGACTGTGGAGAGCTGTGGGAGGGAATGAGTGGGAGAGTGGAGAGCAGCTGGACCCGGCACCAGAGAGCGAGAAGGGGTGGAGTTGCCAGCAGGTGCAGGCCTTTGGTCTGCTGTGAATGTGCGTCTTCTACGTCAAGCTTTTTGGACGCCAGCCTTACGTTGGGCTCAGTCCTGGAATAAAGAGTGTGGGCAGTGTGTTGCGGTCTGCTAGTGTGGGAGGGCTCACTCAAGGTCTAAGCTATTGGCCTGAAAATTAGACCTAATACGCGAGAGTACGCACTGTGTACTCTCGCGTTTTAGGTCTCCAATTGCCGGTTTCCAGCATGCACTGCGCATGCGCGGGAAACCGGCACTTCGTGAACTCAAAAGGGGGCGGTTCCTAGGTGAACCACGTGCGCGCTACAGGCTGCGCGCACGCAGTGCACTTAGTGCTTTGAACGCGCAGGTAAGCATGGAAGATTTTACACAAAGAAAGGAGGCGTAAGACCCTCTTTTAACAAGGTAAGTAGTTAATTAAGTATTATTTTAAATTTTTTTCAACAGGTTTATCTTTTTTAGAGACTTTAAAGAAAGGTAAGTTTATTTTTATAACTTTTAAAAAGATTTAAAAAAATTTCAAAAATTTAATTTTTTGTTTAAAGTGGTTAATTTATTTAACTATACTTATTTTATTAATGTGATGGCTTTTTTTTTAAAATTTAATTGCGGTTTAGCTGTTCTTTTGGGGGGGGGTATAGATTCATAGCTTTGACAGGTCTTCCTGTCAAAACTATGAATGAAAGATGGTGTGCTGCCATTGGCTCTAACTGAATCACGTGATCCCAGAGCTCGCACGAACTAACTGCGTCTCTGGCTCACGCAAGCACTGCACAGCTGCAGCCTTGAAACTAAAGTTCGTGTGAGCCCGGAGGGAAAAGGTAGGCGCGCAGTGAGATATCGCGGGGAAGCCTTACCCCCGCAGGAAGGCTCCGTCTTTCATTTCTGGGCCATTGATTTTGTGTTTGTTTGGGGGGGAGGGGATTGGAAAGTGGAATAGGGAGGTTATGATTTTTGTTCGTGAATTGTTGATTTTTTTTTAATGCGTTAATTATACAATGTTTATTCCCAGGGATATATAGTGCCACAGACACTTTGTAAGAGTGCAATTGGGTGTTTTTTGTAACTGAGACATTTCAGAGATGGTTCTGATTAATTGCTGGTGACATGCTGATAGATTGAAGAGATCATTGCCTCGGAGATCTGATTAGTTGAAGTTTAGAGATGTGATTGGTTGAAGGGACAGTGGTTTCTGGTTCTGCACTCAGCGATATCTCTATAGTATTACAGGCATATAGACTGCACTAGCACAAGGACACGCACGCACAGAGATGCAAGATTCTTAACATAGACAGATGGGTTTCATTTAAAACATCTGCTATGAAATATTACAATGTTTAAACGTTCAGCAAAGCTGCAACACTAACTGCAAAAAGAAATCTATGCTTTTAACCTTGCAAGATATTAAGTAAGTCCTATTATACCACAGTAATATTTAAGTAAACAGAACCAGTTTTGAACTTTTATGACTGCATTGGCGTTATTGACATACACTAAATAGCTGTAATGGACAGTTGAGGGATCACGAACGAGGGGCCACAAGATTAAATGTAAGCGATTTAGAGCAGAGGGCAGGAGAAACGACTTTACACAGAGAGTGGGGAGGCTGTGGAATTCACTTTCAGTGTTGGTGGTTGAGGCAGGAATGATGCCAACATTCAAGATTAGATTGGCTAGGTGGCTGAAGGAAGAGGAGTTGAAGGGATATGGGAACAGGGCAGGTAGATGTGACTAGAACCATTTGCTCGCGTGGAGGGTAAATGCTGACACGGACTGGTTGTGCCGAATGGCCTGTTTCCGTGTTGCAACTTCTATGTATTTCGTTGCTTGTGTGTCCTTATTTAGGCCAATTTCTGAATAAGAAAAATGCCAAAGAAATGATGAGCAACAGTACTGAGGATGTATTAGGTTATTCAGATCTGCAATATTAAGCATTGCCATTCAGTCTGTCCACTAAATGCTATAATCAATCTATAAGACATTAAAAGGTTACTCAGAGTAATGTATTGAACACTTAGAACAAAGTGAATCCTTTTATCAATTTAATTATGGAATCAAATACGACAGCAAGACATTTTGTAAATGTTACAAATGAGTGCTTATTATAAATTATTAATACTCTTTAACTATTGTGCCATTTATGTAGCTTGACTAAATGTCACTGTTGTCTCTGGAGATTCAAACATTGCATGGCTTCACTTACTTGCTGAATGCGTTAAACAGAAACTTCAGACTGACGTGTGTCTGTCTGATGACACATCTCAAAAGAAGTATTGTTTCAGATCTGCATTGTTTTAAGGAGTGAATTCATCACAACACCATATTAAACAGTAAGAATTTAACAGCCATGTCAAAGAATCATGAAGTACATTTCACAGTGAAAGTTTCAATATATATGAACTAGAAAAAGGCAGAATTCCAGAAACATCTCATTTAGTTTCCTCCTCACTATTCTGTCTCCATAATGTACACCATTCACCAAACTTACTGCTGACACCAAAAGTAGGGGGTTTGGCAAACACCATTGAGGACCCTAAAAGAATTCTGGAAGATATAGATAAGTCAGAAGAATGGGCAGACAGGTGGCAGATACAATTTAATGGAGAAGTGTGAGGCAATGCATCTGGGAGGGAAAAACAAGCAATGGGAATATATATCCAATGGCAAGACGCTGTAAGGTGTGGAATGAATTGAGACACCCAGACATTCAAATACAGAACTGCTAATAGCACTTGCGTTTTACAAATAGGGGCACAGAATCGAAGAGGTAATGATAAATTTGTACAGGCTGTGCTTAGGCCATACACAGTTTTAGGATCCCCATAATAGAAAGGACACTGAAGCTATATATGAGGCCATCAATATGAGACAGTCACCAAGAAATCAAATAGGGAATTCAGAAGAAACTTCTTTACCCAGAGGGTGGTGAGAATGTGGAACTCGCTACCACAGGGAGTAGTTGAAGCGAATATTATAGATGCATTTAAGGGGAGGTTAGATAAGCATATGAGGGAGAAGGGAATAGAGGGTTATGCTGATAGATTTAGATGAGGAAAGACGGGAGGAGGCTCGAGTGGAGCGTAAACGCCGGCATGGACTGGTTGGGCCGAATGGCCTGTTTTTGTGCCGTATATCCTATGTAATCCTATATATATATACACAGCATAGGTTTACCAGGATGATGCCAGGGATGAGAAACTATACTGACGAGGAGAGACTTGAGATACCGTGACCATTTCCACATCTGAATTCTCAAACCCATCACCACTGCGCCTTTCATTTCCCAGCTTCCTCACAGTTTCTCTATGTTCACTTATTCCCACTTTTCTGATCTCTGATCACTTCTCTTCCTTTTCCCCCCCATTGGATCTGATTTCAAAATTCTCATCCTTGTTTTCAAATCCCTCCATGGCCTCGCCCTTCCCTATCTCTGTAATCTCCTCCAGCCCCACAACCTCCCCCCCGAGATATCTGCGCTCCTCTAATTCTGCCCTCTTGAGCATCCCTGATTATAATCGTTCAACCATCAGTGGCCGTGTCTTCTGTTGCCTGGGCCCTGAGCTCTGGAATTCCCTCCCTAAACCTCTCCGCCTCTCTTTTCTCCTTTAAGACACTTCTTAAAACCTACCTCTTTGACCAAGCTTTTGGTCACCTGCCCTAATTTCTCCTTGTGTGGCTTGGTGTCAATTTTTTTGTCTTTTAATACTCCTGTGAAGCGCCTTGGGACGTTTTACTATGTTAAAGGCGCTATATAAATACAAGTTGTTGTTGATTTACTTTCTCCGTGGTCCGGTGAATGCTCGCTTGCCACTGATTGCACATGCGTGGAAGCCTGAAAAAACCCAGCACCGAGGGGGCACTGAGACTTCACATAGGGGCAGCGGCCTAAATAAAAACCAGCTCTTCCGTTGCGTATGCATGGAGTAGCGAGGAACAACGGAAAGATTCATCTCTGGGGGAAGGTGGAAAGATCAAGCTCTATACCTGGGACTGAGGGGCAGGTCTGTGCCGGGAAAGTTATATAGACGATGGGATGGGCAGGTTTTGTGATTTTTTTTCCTCCAAAAACTGTTGAATTTATGTTAATATGTTAGAAGTTTTATTTTAAGAGATAAATATTGGCCAGGACGTGAGGAGAACTCCCATCATCTTTAAATAGTGCCATGCGATCTGTTCCATCCACCCATGCAGTCAGACTTGGTCTAACGTGTAATTCAAAGGATGGCATCTCCAACAATGCAGTACTTTCTCAGTACGACACTGATGATGTGCTCAGGTCTCTGGATTGGGGCTTACCCCCATGACCTTTTGACTCTGAGGGGCACTGACATTGCACACATGCAGAGGCCTGAAAAACCAGCACCTACGTGGAGTGACGAGAAATAACAGATGGGAAGTCCCAACTCAAAGATTCACATCTGGGAGATAAGCAACAGAAGCCATTCGGCCCATCTAGCACATCTTTCCATAGAAAACTTAAGCCCCCTCTATTACAGCACCCAACCGCCTTTTAAACCTCATTCCAGACACTTGAGCACAAAAATCTAGGCTGACACTCCAGTGCAGTGCTGAGGGAGCGCTGCACTGTCAGAGGTGCCGTCTTTCAGATGAGCCGTTAAACCGAGGCCCCGTCTGCTCTCTCAGGTGGACGTAAAAGACCCCATGTCCTACATTACAACAGTGACTCCACTTCAAAAAGTACTTCATTGGCTGTAAAGCACGTTGGGACATCCTGAGGTCATGAAAGGCGCTGTGTAAATGCAAGTCTTTTTCTTTTTAAATGATTTGTGAGATTTTGCTTCCAATACCCTACTCAGAAATGTTTGCATGTCGAAGTGCTTCCTGATATCAGCCTTGTACTAATTTGTACCCACGTCCCCTTGTCTTAAAGTTGTGGTTAAACTTGAGATAGTGATTTGGAATAGCCTTTCCCATTCCATTTAGTATCTTACATACTGATAGACTTTAAATACAGCCCTTGACGGCTGGTTAGATAACTTACTATCTAAGCTGGTGCATCAGTCTATTAAAATAAAATAGAAAGTGTTTACGACCCACCCTACCTGGTCAAAAAGATAGACAGTGACATCATCGTAGAAAGACACCGCTTTTTTCTTTCGGTCAAGATCCTCACAGAAGGTCTCGCACACCAAATTAGGCAACTTTAGAAGGCTTCTCAGATTCTTCCCGTCATCCTTTTCTGTTACAATAATGGGAACAGTGGGAGTTTCTTCCTCGCTCTCTTCACTATGTTCCTGAATGTTATAGATGCCAAGTTCCTCATCAGAGTCATCACTTTCATCATCGTCATCATCTTCTTCATCTACTTCTTCCCCATCGAAAGCCTGTCGGGGTTCTTTCTTGAGACCTAATAAAGGGAGCTCCAATGACAACTGGACCGACTGGATTTTGGGGACAATGCAGCTCTCCAACTTTTCTTCGACATTCAAGGAATACGGCTGGAATTTCCTCATCGCAACATCAGTGCAGTGAAATCCAACTGTGTCGGTACCTTGTTCAGGTAATTGCTCTTCCAGTATTAATTCCGTACCATCAAAGATGCAACCAGATGTTTTGTGAAGGCACCCTTTCTTACGTAAAGCTATCTGTTTCTTTAAGATAAGGTTTTCTGAATTGTAACTGTTTTGAAGAAATCCATCCTTGTTCTTTGAATTGGAGCAACCTGCTTCTTCTAATATCTGTCTGCAAACCAAATAGTCAGCTTGGACTACTTTTTTATTCTCGATTTCTAAGTCCCGAACACTGAACTCTTCATTTGTTATTGGAACACACAATTCTGATATTGGCTCATTTGGATCGGTTTCTGCTTGTGTCAATATAACTGTACCTGGGTCATCAAATGTTGCATCTCTTTGTTTCTCAATGAAAACAGAAACCTCTGCAGAGAAACCCTTTTTAACGCTTACCATGTCCTCTGCAAGATCATCACATAAGTTTTGGATGAAACTGCAATGCTCTGAATTTTTACCTGCACTCATTAGGCTCTCAGTTTGCTTCAGGTCAGTGTTGTTGAGTGCGGAAGAACTCAAATGCATACGATCACCCTGTTGTACAGGAATGCTTGCAAGGTGTTCTTCATTTAGTTCCATTAGGTTAATCTCATCTTGCACAAGGTCATCTTTCTCTGAATCTAAGGCTTGATATCTTTCTGACTCGACATCATAATCTGAGAAATATGCTGAATCCCTGTAGGGATTTTTTTCATCGAGGGACTGTGGTTCAGAGTCTTGTGATATTTCAGCATCATCACTGCCCACCTTCATCACAGTAACATTATTGGGTTTGCTTATTTTGTTGAACATCTCGGGGTCCTTCTGTTCAACTGGCTCCTTCAAGACAAATTCAGGGGATTCAAAGTTCTCAGTATCGTAGCCACTGTCTGCCGCCTTCGGTTGGAGCGATGAATAATGTGAAGTTGGACTAAACATATCACAGGAGCTAGTTGTAGATGGGATGTCCAGCGACTCGAGTGAATCTGGTGTCCCCACAAGTTTCTGCAGAGATTTGTGAGAGAGAACAATATCACTATTTTCATAGTCCTGCGTTAAATCTGTAAATATTCCTGAAGTGATATCGGTTTCATCTTCATCACTGCACACATCAGTTTCAGCAAAGCTTATACTGGAAAGGGTCTTTACTGGAGAGCTGTCAGGATCTTTAGAATCTGCATCAGATGAAAGGAAATTTTCACCTTTGTCAGCCGTTTCAAACTGGGGGGAAGCCGTCAACTCTCTCACTGTAACTTCCACCTGGTATATATCATTGACCATTTCCATTTCTGAATGAATGGTATCACTATCGCCTACTTCTACTTCAATCTTCAATTGGGTTGGACTACAAATCTCTTCTCCATCAATCTTTAATTCATTGGTCTCTTGAACAATTGCTTCCGATTGGTCATGAGTACTGGCTATGTCTGTATCTTGTGCAGGCAAGCTAATTTCACCGCAGTCGGTCTGTGTCCTGGATTTGCCATAGTCACTGAGGGCACAACTCTTCACGATCATGCCAAGTAAAGGATCGACAAATTCTTCACTTCTCGAAACTTGCAATCTATCCGAAGTGGGAATCCTACTTTCTTCCTGCTGGGAAACTGTATATAAATTGGTAAAAGGCCCATCTTTCGCTTCAGTAATGGAGAGCGGCGGTTCAAAACTTTGACTGTCCTGATCGACTTCTTTGCACTTTGCTGTCCAGTTGCAGTCCCCGTTCTCTGCTTCTGCAGAATTACGCACCTTAGAGTTGTGCGTTTCAGGTGTGTGGGAAAAAGAGAGAGGTGCGAAATTCCCCAGCTTGGACAGGCCTATTTCTGAAAATTCTGTTTGGAGCCTTCCGCAAAAGATTCCGGTGCCATTACTTTCTTGCTCCGGTGACTGTTTTGTTAAAGTCATACTGCTATTATTTAAGAAACTATTAGATTCCCATGATTTTATCTCCGAGGACAATAGGTTTCCTTCTTCAGTTAACAATGTGCTTGCCGGTGATGCGGTAACCTTTGTGGACGGCACGACTGCTTGTGAAGGGTCACTGATTGCAAGAGTTTTCACACTGTCCAAGTCAGCGATTGAATGTAATGCTGTATTTACAGGTTGCACCGAATATTGAAACTCTTCAGCAGCAGGTAGTTGGCACATTTTATTCGATCCAGTTTCATCCAGTTCATCATAAGAGGTTACAAACAATGAACTGGAGTCTCTGAAGGAACAAGGTACCAATGGAGACATTTCCAAAGGGTCCTCCCTACTGTTTTCTCCGGGACTCTGTATTTTCCAATCATTACTATTTTCAGAGTAATTCTCTAATAAGTATTGATTAGCATCATCTACTGTGAAATGTTCGTAGTACGTTTGGTTCCTATTCTTGCTAAAATATTGGCTCTCTTCCCACGAATCTTGAGTTGTTGACGATACCTGACCCAAAAGAGGTTCCATGGTCAAGGATATGGTTGGGCTGTTTTCACAATCATCTACAGTATCCCTTCCTTCTAATCCTTGCCAAGATGATGACTCCACCTGCAAGCTTGTGTCATACTCAGGGCTATAGGAACACATCGTATAGTCCAGATCCATATTGCATTCAGTCGGTTCCTCTATACGTATGTAGTATTCACCAGTTACTGAAGGGCTGTGTGCACTAATAACTGGCACAACGCCTGGAGGCTGCAGACTCTGTGGAATGTTAGACTGCTGCTTCGATTCATAGAAAGAGTTTGAGGAGACGGGGGAAACACTCAAACTCAGCCTTCCCGACGCACTATTCGGAAAGTAGATCTCCTGATACTGGGCACTGCCATGACCCATGCCCGCAGAAGACGGCTGAAAATTATCCATTTGTGTGTGTTCCCACTTATATTCAAAGTTCAGGCCTTGGCTCGTCTCGGTTACCGTTAATACATCATCCACTTCAGTGTGAAACCCATCCGTTCCAAACTGCTCCAGGAGCGGGAAGGAGGAGACTTCAGCCGTGTGGCTGGTGCTTGAGCCACTTGGTTTCATTGCATTCCAGCGTTTTTCAAACTCTTCCTCTGCCTCGCTGGATGCTTTTGCACAGAGATAACTGAGGAGCAGGTGGACCTCGTCTGCTGTCGGTCTTTGCTCTGGTTGCAGCCAACAGAACTGCATCACCTCGTACCTGTTACCAACACAACGAGAGGTTTAGGTGATAGCTTTGGTGTGTTGATGCAGACAAGTATCTACACATTTCTGGGAAGAATATTGTATTTTTTTTTAAAAAAAGATGAGAATTAATGTATGATTTGGAAAAGGCAAAGAGTGGCACAAATTATTCGTTGTAACAGAATCTGTTTTTCGAAATATTTACAGTTTTTGAAGACTGATGTTAAGAATACATGTAAGTTAGAGCATATCTATAATTTACAGCAGCTTATCAATAAACTGCAAATTTTAAAATTTATTTATTTGTTCCTGGGATGTGGGCATCGCTGGCAATCATTTATTGTCCCTCCCTAATTGCCCTTGAGAAGGTGATGGTGAGCCGCCTTATACAACTGAGTGGCTTGCTAGGCCATTTCAGAGGGCAGTTAAGAGTCAACCACATTGTTGTGGGTCTGGAGTCACATGTAGGCCAGACCAGGTAAGGACGGCAGATTTCCTTTCCTAAAGGACATTAGTGAACCAGATGGGTTTTTACGACAATCCGATAGTTTCATTACTGATACTAGCTTTAAATTCCAGATTTAAATAAAAATGAATTAACTGAATTTAAATTGTACTCATGTCCCCAGATCATAAAATAATTTATGATAACCACACAAAGACATGGCTGTTAGACTTTTAATACTAACGTAGGTGTATAATTACCTGATGTTTTTGTAAATGATAGTGATTCATAAAAGCGAAGGTTACACGCTGGAATTCGTATTAAATTAAGATTAGGCTGTACTCATGTTACAAGGTAATTATCATTGTGTAACAGATGAAAGGCTATCGGTTACTGGTTAGATCCTGAATCACCAAACAAACTGTATATGCATAAACAGCGAGGACATTGACGTACCATCGGTCAGACAGCGGCAGGTTGAGCAGGGGTTTTGGCAGTTTCAGCTGCTGCTCTTTGATGGCATACGTAAGCACCTCTTTATCTGAGCACCGATGATAGGGCTGGTTACCAAACTCAAACAGTTCCCATAAAGTTACACCCAAGGACCTTTAAAAAGAAAAACAAAAAAAATATAAATAGCCAATGGGAACAATTCAGAATCAAAGAAAGGCGACTGCCGCAAACCGCAATCTCACAAATCACAAAAGTTGTCCACAAACAAACAGAAGAAGAATGTTCACTTTCAAACAGCTGAATGATACCAAACCTTAACCTGATCCTCAAAACGTCTTTGCTCAAATGTGTGGGCTGACCCAGACTATCTCAGGGTTTAATCCCTTCTGTTTATTCAATGCATAACTGAACAGCTGAATGTTTGAGGTAAAACATTCACCCCCTCCAAATCAATCCCATAACATGTTCCAGCCTCATACCATACTCACCTACTTCAACGAATTGCCTCCGCCCAGTGGAAACCGGAGAACTTACTGTTCCAGATCTCTGAACTCAAAGGTCATTCTTATTTGCTGGACATTTATTTATAATGATAAACATTTTTGAGTGTAGGTTTTTACTGAAATGTTGGGCCAATGTGAAAGAAACAGGGAGCCGGTTAAGCTGCAATTAGAACAAATGATTTGAGGTGGCACAATTTCCCAGGCCAATTCCTGTGAGTTTTGACTAAATTGCATTTATCGACCATTCCTAGTTACCCTGAGAAGGTGCTGGTGGGCCTTCTTCTTGAACTGCTGCAGTACTTGCGATGACGGTGCTCCTGTGAGGGTGTTAGGGAGGGAATTCCAGGATATTGACCCAACGATTATTGAGGAAATGCGATAATGTCCAAATCAGGATGGAGTGTGGCTTGGAGGGGAACTTAGCGGTGATGGCGTTCCCGATATTCCTCATGTCCTATTCTCAGTGGTACAGCACACAAGGGAGGGGGGTGCTGTCCAAGTAACCTAAGTGAGTTGCTGCAGTGCATCTTGAAGATAGTACATACCGCAGCCCCAGTACACTGGTGCTGGAGAGGGTGACTATTGAATCTGGCGACAGGAGCACCAATCAAGTAAGCTGCTCCATCCTGGATTGTGTTGAGCTTCTTGAGTGTTGCTGTGGCTGCACTCATCCAGGTGAGTGGTAAGTATTCCATCACGCCCCTGACTTGAACTTTGCAGATGGTGGACAGGCTTTGAGGGGTCAGGAGTGGGAGCAACTCCTCAGAGTACCCCCAGTCTCTGCTCTACTCTTGTAGCTATGGTGTTGATATGGCTGGTCCAGTTCAGCTTCTGGTCAGTCGAGACCCTCCAAGATGTTGATGGTGGGGGACTTGGTGATGCCGTTGGTAGTCATGGGGAGATGACTGGGCTTTCTCTTTTTTGAGATGGTCGTTACCTGGCACTGTGTGGTGCAAATGTTACCTGCCACTTGTCAGCCCAAGTCTGGATGTTATCCAGGTCTTATTGTAGGCTTGCATGGCTGGCTTCATTATTGGAGAAGTAGTGAATGGAGCTGGATGCTGTGGAATCGTTGGCAAACATTTGCACTCCTGACCTTATGACAAAGGGAAGGTCATTGATGAAACAGCTGAAAATGGTTGGGCCTAGGATTCTTCCCTGAAGAACTCCTGAGGTGATGCTCTGAGGCTGCGATGACCGGACTCCAACAACCACGACTATCTTCCTCTGTGTCCAGTATGACTCCAGCCACTGGAGGGCTTTCCCTTTGATCCCCACTACCCTCAGTTTTGCGAGGGCTCCTTGGCGCCAGACTTGGTCCAATGTTGCCTTGATGTCGAGGCCAGCTACTCTTTCTACACTTGCTACGCGCAGTGCAATTTACTGCCTAGCCATTTTGCATAAAAGTCCCAGAGGTAGTGAAAACGTTTGGTGGATCTGGGAAAAAACAAATTCCTTGCCCTGCCCACAGATGACATTCGGCATTAAACCAGGGATCGTGACCAGTCGCCTGGTGTCATTTCTCACCTCCTCACTGATTTGGCGGTCTCGGCATTTCCACTCTGATTTAAATAGTTAATGGCAATGGAAAGTAATCGAAATCAGTTCGAAGGATATGCTGATCGGGTTAGATAAAGTAAGGAGGAGGCTCGTGCGGTGCATAAACACCGGCATAGACCAGTTGGGCCGCATGGCCGGTTTCTGTGCTGTAAATCCTATGTAATTTCAATACATGGAACTATAAAGAATAAAAGAAGTTTTTAAAGAAGTTTACAGCTTTCTTTTTACAAACGCTGCTGTTTTTTGGTTGTTGAACATATTAATTGTTGAGTCGTGTCTGGGGGGGACACGGGCAACAACTTAAAGCTGCACTTCCCCATCATTTTCTTCTATCGAGATTTCTCACTTCCTCGCCAGAGGGCGGTGTCTCATGCTGCTGTATGGCAGCATGGCTGGTAGCACCTCTCTGATAACTGGGATCTCCTTTATACTCGAGGCCAACTGCATTGTCCTCACAGTTCCAGCAAGTAATGCAACCACAGGTCGGATCTGAGCCCTACCTGGTCTCTACGGCCCTGTGGCACATCACATGGTGCAGTCACTCCATGAGCCAGTCCCAAGACTGCCACTAGGTGACGTAAATATACTCAGAAAGTGCATTCATGATATAAAAGGAGAAAGAAAGGGCTGAAGCACAAGTTAATACACGGAGACAGCAGTGTACCAGAAAAGAAGGAAAGGCTGGAGCGTTGCTTGGAAACATCTTCTTGTCTGAACCACACAGCAACACAGGTCTAATCACCACAACTGTGGAATCATTCAGCCTGCCCAGGTAATTAAAGCTCTCAAATCATCAGCAAAATGTTTCTATGTAACTGCAAACAGAGATAAGGGGCCCAGCTGATACTCTCCACATACCAGCCTGCACTGTGCTCAGATTGGCGTCTTGGCGTTTAGTTTTGGGTGGCAGGATGCGAAACACAATACAGTGTTTACAGAGAATCGGTCACTTGTTTTTAATATTTAATCAATGGCCTTTACAGGTTCATTAATAGCACACCAGTCGTGGAGAGATGTCTTTGTCTGTGGGAATTTCACTGTAACTATAATTAAACTGATACAGGAAAGCTCTTTATTTGCTAAGCTCTTCTCCAAAAAAAACACATCTCAAGAGTCTTAATATTCTCAATCTGTCCCTGCTTGCTGCAGATATTTTCCTGCTTTAAGTTTCTCTTTCTCTCACATAATTGCTATGCTCTTCAGCCACTTATCACAAGCACTGCCTTCTCGTTGGGTGCAAGATTGCCAATGCTAAGAGGGCTGTAGACTTTTCCACAATGCTGTCAATGCAGCTCCCTCCGTAAGCGGAGCAGGCTCGAGGGGACCCTATGGCCCATTCCTGCTCCTCCTTATTATGTTCTTGTGTATCAGCTGAGAGTAGCTGTGGACAAGGCGGGCTCCTGTGAGGATTTCTTGCCTTTGGAGATGAAGGGCTCCACTAGGATTATTGTGTAGTGTTTCCAGCTAACAACCAGAAAACCCAGTCCACCAGCGACAGCGCTCTTCAAGTGCCCATTAAAGCTTGGACCGAAATCTGGGTCCCCAAGTTTGAGGGTCAGACGTGACTGTTGGAGCCAATGGGCTAGCTCAGGAAAAAAAAAAGAGATGCACTTTTGTTTTATTTCCTTCCCCAACTACTCAAACTTCCAACTTCAATTTTTTTAAGGCAAACTCACACTTTGAGGTGAATGGAACATTTTCCCTTTTGTGCCCGTTGCCAGCATCACTTTGAGATGGGATTAAGCCCGGGCTGGATACTGCTCCTCCTATTCTGCTCCATCAACGTGCCTTCACCCAAAGCATCGGTGCGCCATTTACATCCCCAAACAAATCATCTTCATGACAGCTTTGAACGAAATTGCCCCCTGTTAATACTGAATTGGCAATTATAACAATGCTGACAGATGCGTTGGTTTATGATCCTGGTGTCAGGAACGAGGGAGGTTGATTTTTAGCAACGTAAACATGGGAGGCCGGGCATGATCCTCATCTGCCATGACACAAACTACAGGAGGGCTAATTGTAAAAGCATCTAGAGACAGGGCAGGTACCTTATTTATCTTCTAACCAATTGTGCCACCCATTCCCCTTTGGCATTCAGATTTATAGGGAGGCTATGAGTTTACTGTCAAATCACAAGCACTAACTAATATTTGATCACTGAAAGGTGATGTCTGAACTTATCTTTTACCTGTCCATTACAGTCAAGGCTGGCAGCACGCTGACAATACGACTCTTGTTATAGATCATGGAGAGTTAAAGAAATATAAATCGTCAAAGCCAAAGTTTGACACTTCACAAATAAATGAGTTGCTTTGGAATGACTACCTGCTCTCCAGGACTCCAGTATGAACATGCAACAAACAGAGGCAATTAAATTGCAAAAGAAATTTGGCTGTGATAATGACTTATGCCCCAGTAATGGATGTGCAGATCAGACTGCATGACATGCTCATCTCATCACCAAGAGATTTACCACACACTCCAATATTTGCATAATTTATTTTGTACGTTTGAAAATACAAATCACCAGTTTACCGGAATCTCTGTAAGGATCTGCAGAATCCAGAGTTTATTGTACTCAAACCATTATACCTCATTCGTAAACCTGTCCCTTACGAGACACTGAGCCTTCTTCGATTGTGCTGTCCCCCAGCATTATTTTCAGCCTGAATGCTCCTTCACAACTTACAGAATGCATTCCAGATACAAGATGTTAAACCGACACCTGTTTATGTCGATGTTGAAGATTCCATGGCTAACATTCATCCCTCAACCGACACCCCGAGAAACAGGCTAACCTGGCCATTCGTTCCTTTGCTGTTTGTGGGATCCTGCAGAGTACAATTGGCTGCCTCAACGCCCACATAACAGGGACGGGAGTTGGCCAGTCAGCCCCTCGAGCCTGTTCCATGCCATTCTATTAGATCTGGTACCTCAACCCCATTTACCCACCTTTGCTCCACATCCCATCACACTCTTTCCTAACAAAAAAGAAAAATCAATCGATCGCAGCCTTGAGATCAGAAGATTTTTGTTGGACAACACTGCAAAAGTAAATTTGTTGGCTGTGAAGTGCTTTGGGACATCCTAAGAATGCAAACGGTGCTACAGAAATGCAAGTTCTTTCTTTTCTTTACAATCGCCTGCATGAAGTGAGTGAGTCCAACGCACAAAATTACTGACAACTTTTCACACACTGGCACCAAACTGCCGTTGGCACCGAGAGGGGACACGAGAATGGTTGCGGTGGGAAATGAAACGTTACAATGATGCAGTAGGAAGCGGTCCTTCCGTTATTATTATTACAATTAGAGGGAGCTTTGCTCGGCACCCGATTGTATCACTGATGACTTACAATGTTGCCTGTAATTATTTTCGGGCTGCGCGGCCCATTCAAAAGTCCGCGCACGCACGTTTTTTCCCCAATTTGAAAGCTGGCTCACCGGCTGCCTGGGACCCCTGGAGCGCTGCGCTGCCGCGTAGCTTCAAGAAAACATTGGTTGTCAATGGTGGGAAAATGGGAAATTCCCCAGTTCTTCATCTTGAGGAAGACCAAAAATTCTTCAAAAATACAAAATATATATATATTTTTTAAAAAGTGCAGCAGAATGATTTCCATTTCTACGTCCTGCTCTCTGATTACTAAGATACTGACGCTGTCATTCGCACCGCTTGCTCACCAGATATTACTAATCTTGGTTTGATCCACCACCAGCAGGTTCCCATGAACATCATCGATGAGCTCAGGTGCAATCCAGCGCAGTGGAATCCAGAGCTGGTCAGGAGTTATAAAGTAATCTTTCTGTCAAAGATATTAGAAAGACAGTGTTCATACCACTCCGCTCCCGGAGAATCCCACACCAACACTTCACAACAGGGACATGAAACGACAATGTCAGGTGTCTTCAAATTAAACTTCATTAACTAAACTATTTCCTTTCCAGTTTTTGTAATAATATACACTTCAGTTGGTAATTCAGAAACTGGGAAACAGTTAATTAGGATGACCAAGGTTGCACTTTGTTGTAGACATCATCAACGTGCAGGAACAAAGGTCCACAATAGCGGCCAAAGAAATGTCAGGGAAGAACTTTCATCTCTAACTTTCCTCTTCATTGCTTTCTTTCAGCTCAAGGGAATCAAGGGATATGGGGATCGGGCGGGAATGTGGAGTTGAGGTAGAAGATCAGCCATGATCTTATTGAGTGGCGGAGCAGGCTCGAGGGGCCGTATGGCCTACTCCTGCTCCTAATTCTGATGTTCTTCACTTTAGGAGATTTTGCTTTACTTTCTCACATTTACTACTTTTTTTCGATTATTTTATCTCACTTTTATCATTTCTCTCCCCCCCCCGCCCCCTTAGCTTTCCCCGGATTGCCCTTGTAATTCTTTGTTCTGATCCATCTCGCTTATAGATGGCAGTCCGACAGCAGCCCGATGGCATCTACTTCAATGATCGGTAAGCAACTGAAGTCTTGGCCTTGCTTTCTGAGCATCGCCCAGCAGGAAAGGACCGAGGTTTCATTTAATTAGGGCGTACCAGCACTTGCAATGATGGAGGCTTCCCCAAGGTTCAATATCTCACAACAATCACACAATACAGAGTGACAGTTTGGTCACAGGTAGATTGCCAGTCTAAATCTAACAAGACTCTCGAGGTGGATGGATATATGTTTCGAGAATTTTGTGTCCTTTTCTCCCCTCCTGTCCTAAAGGCTTACTTATGCTGGGATATAATTCCATGGGCACCGGCAGGAATCTAGTACCTCACACAAGTGACCATTCTTCGTGCGTGAACCAGGCAATGAGTATCAGTTGGCTATTTGACTGTGGAGGGCATTAGAGGCAAGCTTGATCCTGTTCTCACCCAATGTCCACCACACACACTGGGGCAGACCTTGACTTTGTGCGATAGTGTAAAATGGGTGATAGCCCGTTTTACATCTCTCCCGATTTTTACTTCCATTGAAGTCCAACAACCCGCTCTTTCCAGCAGGTTTTGCTGGATAGCGGCCAAGAACCCGAGATGAATTTTCTCCTCCCTGGCCCAAAGCACTGAAGCCGCATATAATCTCCCCCCCACCCCCACCTCCCCACCCACCTCCCCACCCCTGCCACTCTAACTGAGACCAGCTAACTCAGGCAAAGACCATTCAGGCAGATGTATTTCTGTAACCTTGTAGTCCGGACACTTGGGCACAAATGTCCAGGTTGACACTCTGCAGTGCAGTGCTGAAGGAGTGCTGTACTGTCGGAGGTGCCATCTTTCGGATGAGACGTTAAACCGAGGCCCCGTCTGCTCTCTCAGGTGGATGTAAAAGATCCCATGGCACTATTTCGAAGAAGAGCAGGGGAGTTATCCCCGGTGTCCTGGGTCAATATTGATCCCTCAACCAACATCACTAAAAACAGATTATCTGGTCATTATCGTATTGCTGTTTGTGGGAGCTTGCTGTGCGTAAATTGCCTGCCACGTTTCCTACATTACAACAGTGACAACACTTCAAAAAGTACTTAATTGGCTGTAAAGCGCTTTGGGATGTCTGGTGGTCGTGAAAGGCGCTATAGAAATGCAAGTCTTTCTTTTTTCTTTATGATACTAACGTATTATTTGGCACTTTACCATAATTGTTAAAAGCTAAATAAATTGGCCACACTGTCCTCCATACTAATGTACCACGATACCATTTCTGTGAGACACTAATTGTATTCACCTACTGAGACTTGGAGAACCAAACTCTTTTCATGCGCTCTTCCTCTCTCTTCAAGGATACTCAGTCCTGGTCACCTTATTTAAATTCAAGAATTGTAACCAACCAACTAGAGCTGGGTACTAAAAAAGAACCATCTTACATCACAAAGTGCAACATCACACCCTCAGAAAATTAATTCCAATCACAGAATCTTTAATAGTCAATCGAACTTCTGACCTCACAGACCATGGCATCAGAACTCTGTATTGTGTGATTGATGTGGGAGATTGAGCCTTGGGGAAGCCCCCATCACGGCCATTGCAAGTGCTGGCACGCTCCAATGAAATTAAACCTCGGTCCTTTCCTGCTGGGCAATGCTCAGAAAACAAGGCCAAGACTTCAGTTGCTTACCGATCATTGAAGTAGATGCCGTAGGGCTGCGGTCCGACTGTCATCTACAAGCGAGATGGATCCGAACAAAGAATTCCAAGGACAATCCGGAGAAAACTGAGGGGGGAAAATGATAAAAGTGAGATAAAATATCGAAAAACAGAAAAGTAGGAAAGGACGTAAATGTGGGAAATAAAAGCAAAATCCTCTAAAGTGAAGAGTTGAAAGAAAGTAATGATGAGGAAAGTTAGAGATGAAAGTCATTCTTTGAACATTTCTTTGGCCGCTATTGTATTATTCTTGGCCCTATTTTCCTGTATGTTGCTGATGACTACAATAAGGACAATCTTGGGTATCCTTAGTAACTGTTGGCAACAGACCTTATGAAATACAGTTTAAAGAAGAGTGAAGTATTTATTACTTTATCCTTTTTGCCTTCTGTGATCTCTCCTTGTCCACACAACATCCGTGAATCTAAAGGATGGGCAGAGGTCCAGCTCTCAGACCGCCTGTGGGAGCAGCATCACCACAAGGACTGCAACGATTCAAGCCGAAGGCCCACCACCACCATCTCAGGGCAACTGGGGATGGGCAAAAAGTGCCCTTGCACACACCAGTCACTCGGGAGGTGGGCAAGGATGATCCCCCAGGTGACTCTTCCTCCACTTTATTCTACCTGTTCCCACCACATGGGAGACACTTTTGGCTTGTGCTGCATCTCTCCTCACAATGCGGTAGATCTGGGCTTTGTGCGATTGTGCCAAACAGGTGATAGCGAGTCGGCAGCCTGTTTTACATGAAGGGAATAAAAAAAAATCAGGACTGAGATGTAAAACGGGCTGCTGACTGGCTGTCACTCGTTCTACACGATCGCACAAAGTCCAGGTCCACCCCTAACGTCTCAGGAGCAGGAACTCCCGGTGTGAGGGACTGCTGCCACGAGTGATGGACCCCATCACTTTGTGGAGCGAGAATGGATATTTTATGAATGAAACTCTTGCCACTCTGTGGCCGAATATGGGCATCTTTTAAGGACGAGCTAAGTGGGCTTCTGTAAGGATGTCTGGTTCAGTGTGACCGGTGGCAAACTGCACTGAAATGCCAGTAACAAAGGGCCGACCTCGGCCCCATAACGCACTCGTCGCAAACCAGTCTGGGCATCAAGGCAGCAAACTCAGCAACCCACGCCCCGTCTGAAAACAATTCTCCTGAAGTGGAGACTGAAAAGAAAGAAGTGAATGTTGGAAACCTAAAAAAATCGACAGTGGGTCAGTCAGTATCTGAAAGAGAAAGATTTCTTTTATCAACTGCTCTCGGGATATGGGCGCCAGTGGCATTTATTGCCCATCCCCGGTTGCCACGCGCTGGTGGCCCTTCTGCTTGATCTGCTGCAGTCCCGGCGGTGATGATGCTCCCACGGTGCTGCTAGTCTGAGCAGCTCGCTAGGCCTGCCTTTTAATTAGGGGGTTGAGACACTGGGGAGGGCTGGCAAGGTCTCTTCCCTGAAGGACATTAGTGAACCAGCCAAGTCTTGACGACAAAATGGCAGCTTTTATGATGATTTTGTTCTCGTGCCATTACCATATTTATTACATTAAATAACTAACCGTGGTGGGATTTAAATAACGGATTTTTAGTGCAGTAGCATAACCACCACACGACCATACTTGCCTTAAGACAGATCAGCTGTTTTGTATGACTTTTCACCAGGCCACACCTGAAACCTTTGTCTCCCTTTCAGACGCTGATTAACTTGCTGTGTATTTCTGGTATTTTTCTGGGTTTTTTTTAACAATCTCCCTTGAATTTTTTTTTAAAGGTCATCTGTGTCATTCCTTGGCTGACCTTTCCCAATGATGCACTGCCATCAGCACCAATCAATGGATGGAAAACTGTGAGCAGCGCTCCCGGTTATGCGATACGCCCTGGCTGCTCACGAGACCCCGCGGTGCCAGACAAAATCTACCCTCTACCAACTTAGAGTTGATTTCTCCCTGAACTGACTACAGTAAACAAGGGCTAAACACAATCTTATAACTTCCTGACATTTCTGAAATGCAAGCACACCGATGTATTATTTAATAATTAAAACACGTCTTATAATTAGATTGCACACAGCTCAAATGTGCGTCCAATTCTTTATTCATTTACCTTGTACTTATTGTAAGACAGTCCATAGTCTCCAATTTTAACAGTCAGGTCTGCAGACAGCAAGCAGTTTCGCAGGGCCACGTCACTGAACAAAGGAGAACCACAGATATTACTCTTTAATATTTGGGAGCAAATAGGTACAATTGAAATGCTACTCGATTATAGTCAATTGTCTTCATCTCTGAAGGCGTTGCTAGGGTTTGCTTCTATAGGGATCAGACAGCCACTTCACCCAAGTGGCCATTAATCATACGAACGTACAAAATTGACGGGCAGGAAAAGAGCAGCTGGTCCATCAAGCCTTGGCCCACACATGGTATCATCACGTATGAGCCTGGACAATGACGGGTTAGCAGGCTATTCAACGAAGTCTGACTCTGCCCCCACAGGATGTCCACATGTGTGAAATTCCAGCAGGAATGGCTGGATAGCAATCAGGAGCCGGACCAATTGTTCCCGTCCGGCCTGGGGGCACTGATGCCAATCCCTACGGAGTTCAGCCTTCCCGGCTGAGATCAGCTATGCCAATAGAGACCAGGGATTCAACCTGGGATCCTCTCGATTGCGGCTAATGAATAAGATAAACTTGCTAAACCATCGAGGAGCACCTGAATCTATATATGTTTTCTTATTCATTCGTGGGATGTGGGCGTCGCTGGCAAGGGCAGCATTTATTGCCCATCCCTAGTTGCCCTGGAGAAGGTGGTGGTGAGCCGCCTTCTTGAACCGCTGCAGTCCGTGGGGTGAAGGTGCTCCCACAGTGCTGTTAGGGAGGGAGTTCCAGGGTTTTGACCCAGCGACGATGAAGGATCGGCAATATACTTCCAAGTCAGGATGGTGTGAGACTTGGAGGGGAACTTGGAGGTGGTGGTGTTCCCATGCGCCTGCTGCCCTTCTCCTTCTAGGTGGAAGAGGTCACGGGTTTGGGAGGTGCTGCCGAAGAAGCCTTGGCGAGTTGCTGCAGTGCATCTTGTAGATGGTACACACTGCGCCAGTGGTGGAGGGAGTGAATGTTTAAGGTGGTGGATGGGGTGACGATCAAGCCACTCAAAATATATATATATATATTTTTTTTAAACGTTCTAAGTGGTGCAAATTTTTTTTTTTTTTTAAACATTTTACTTGGGGAATCCACTTACTAGGAAAGCCTGCAAGTCGTTTGCAATTCTGCAACTGTCTGGTGCAGTGCAGTGCTGCTCCAACATGCAGCACTGTCGCATTTGTAATTTCCTATGTAGCAGGGGTCTGATCTGGCCCGCTGGACTTGTGAAAGGTTCCAGCTGGAAACAAGGTACTTCCCCACAAGAATGGGCGCGGTGAACAGCGCTCAGGCCGGCCAGCCAGCCTGGGCTGATCCTGTGCACTTTGCAGCAACCAAGCTGAAGAGCATCACTTTGGGAGGAGGCGACTACCTGTGCTCTAGCCCAGGTGGTGCGGAGACGGGCGATATTACGGAGGTGGAAGTAGGCGGTCTTGCTGCGGTATATTATGGGGAGACCATAAAGAGCGGGAGCCAAAGAAACATTAAAATAGAACCACAGATGTTTACAGCACAGAAGGAGGCCATTGAGCCCCTCTTGTCTGCGCCGGCTCTTTGCCAAACTGCTTTACCCTCTCCCCATAGTCCTCTTCCCTTAAAATATGCCATTGTCTCTAACGCAATCGAAACATTCCATGACAATTTATAATTGCAAAGTTATTTTATTTTACACTTGCCATTGCACTAGCCCGAGTACATTCACCAAATAACTTCTAATCAGGCAAGAGGGGGGGGGAAGGTCAGAATGGGCAACCTTTGGAGAGAAACCACATGCAAAGCTGAGCAGCAGGTTGTCTGACTGGAGAAGCTGCTGCTGATTAACCCGCGTAACCGTGAGTCGGCGAGCGAGCGAGCGCGGAGCTCGAGTGGACAAGCAGCGAGTGATCACCCTCCGCAACAAAATCACTGATGCTGGAGCCACGAGGTTCACTCTGTCAGCACCAGGATATTGTTGCAGGGAATGAACAGGAACGACGGTCTCCACGGCAGGAAAGATCGAAAGGAAAGATGTTGGGGAGGGGAGGGGAGGGTGGGAAAAAAGTGGCTTCAGGTTCGAGACATTGTCGCCTACAGCTAAAATATCGCCACCAGCAGGTACAAAGTCAAATGGCAGAACAATAAAGCAGAGGAAAAGGAGACAAAAGCAGTCATTAGGTTCAAAATGAAGGAGAGAAAATAAGCCTTCGAGAATCATCATCAACTTTTAACTTAAAATGTATTTAGCGAAAAGCAGTAACTGGTCTTTTCTTGCAACTTGGCTAACCGAACGCGGTGCAATACCATTGTCATGATGTGGAGATGCCGGCGTTGGACTGGGGTGGACAAAAATGAGAAGTCGCACAACACCAGGTTATAGTCCAACAGATTTATTTAATTTTACAAGCTTTCGGAGCTATCGCTCCTTCGTCAGGTAAGTTAGCAATGAGAGAATCTGTGCTCTTTGTTGTAGCGAATAATGTGAATAGATTTTGTCTGGGTTTAAATTGTGAATTCTGGGAGATTCTCTCATTGCTAACTTACCTGACGAAGGAGCGATAGCTCCGAAAGCTTGTAAAATTAAATAAATCTGTTGGACTATAACCTGGTGTTGTGCGACTTCTCATTTCAATACCATTGTGTCAGCGTGCCAGTCACTTCAACAGGATCATTTCTGCCGGAGTCACTTGGAAATATACATTCTATTGAACAAGTTGCAGTGCTGAATATTGCCTTGTATGCTGTGCTATTTTCTAAGGCTGAATTAAAAGATTTTCTTACTTACATCCCTCTACGTTTTGTAAAGGCAGGGCTTAAAGGTTTTGCATTGGAAAGCGACGTCTGTTCTGTAATTGAGATTTTGAGTGTGAAATTGGTCGAATCAACGTAATTTAACTGGCCATTCACTTTCTAAGTTTCCAAAAGGCACTTGGTATTAATGGAGATGTGAATTTCCTCCTGCGGGGTCTCCAGCTCCGCCAGGGCCTCCGATGAAGTTACGGCAGCGAAACGGAAAACATTGCGAGGAAATTCACCCCCACTGCCACCAATGACATTGCTCTCTGCTCTGATACTTTGTCCCCTTTGCTCCGACCCAAGAATAAAAATGCGACGGTTAAATACTGGCTGCTTGATTCTCAAGGGACGCTTTTCAATATTCTACCCACATACTTTTAGTTTATGAACATATCATGGCTAACTCCCCCTGATGGATAAAGTATATTATCAAATATAAAAGCAATTATCTGTATATTAAATAACCACTGCACCATTTCTGTAGAATGCTAACAAATGTTTTTTTTTTAAATACAGAATAGATTGCGCGCTGAACCTTGCTGGCTTCAGTATAATTTCCCAAACCTTAATCAAGAAGGCAGCTCGTAAAAGAGCAATATATAAAAGCTACAGGTATTCAAATCCCGAACTGTCATCAAATCTTAATTTTAAATTTGTGCTATGGAAGCAAAGGAAGGTGTTTGCAGAGTACAGACAGCATCCTACCTGTGTATGTAATTATGCTTGTGGAGATACTGCAAGCCTGAAGTGATCTCGCAGGCCATCCTCTGCAGAGTTGAGGGGTCAGGGGCCAATTCATCAGCTGCTCTATGAGTCCTCAGATAACCTTTTAAGTCACCCTTCAAAACAGAGCAGTAAAAGGCAAACATTAAAGCTACAGGTTTAGGATAATCTGTTTTGCTGGTTTGTTATGCCAATAGAAAATAAATGCTGGATATCAGAATGGTGAACACGTCAATACCTCGTGCTGTTTTTCTATTTCCTCTGCAGTTTATTTTATTTCCCTACCGGTTATCACGGAGCTTCGAGGTTGATGGCAACAGTGGGGGAGCAATGGTTTTGGAGGGTGGGATGGGAGGCTATGATCATCCTGTGAGGTTAAAAAAAAAATGAAATCTCCCTTTTCCATCTTTCTTCAGGCTGCCCCTGAGAGCCAGGCAGACCATCTGGCCCACAGAAGGTCCTGGGATAAACCCTACCACCATGCGCCACCACGTTTGGGCATTCCATGGGTGCAGAGAGAAGCACGTGAAGCAGGAGACTGGGAACACCCATCTCCCGCCTCATTATAATGTTACTGCGGGCGGAGGCTCAGTTATGGGAATTTGGGAAACATGTGGAAATCCTTGGGCAAAGTTGTGGAGATGGAGACCTTATTCAACGGGTATTCCCTCCCCCCGCCAATTTCATCTTCACTGCACCCGCGTTCTCCAAGCACATTGAGAAGGAACATTTGCCTCTTACTGTCCCACTTGCACGCTCTGTGCATACCTGCTTCAAGGCACATGCAAAACTCTGCTTGCCAGTGGCCCAGTGCTGGTTACAGTTTTAATGTCCTACAAGAGATAGGTGTGGGAGCGGCAGTCCACGAGGTCACGCTGGCAACGTGATCCCAATCTCAACCTGGGCGAAAGAAAGACCTGCATTTATATAGCACCTTTCACCACCTCAGGACATCCCAAAGCGCTTTACAGCCAATGAAGTACTTTTGAAGTGTAGTCACTGTTGTAATGTAGGAAACACGGCAGCTAATTTCCACACAGCAAGATCCCACAATCAGCGATGTGATAATGACCAAATAATCTGTTTTTTGGGTGTTGGTTGAGGGATAAATATTGGCCAGAAAACCGAGATAACTCCCCTGCACTTCTTTGAAATAATGCCACCTGAGAGGACAGACGGTGCATCGGTTTAATGTCTCATCTGAAAGACGGCACCTCTGACAGTACAGCACTCCCTCAACACTGCACTGGAATGTCAGCCTTGATTACATACTCAAGTTTCTGGAGTGAGACTTGAACCCACCACCTTCTGACTCAGAGGCAAGAGTGTTGCCCACTGAGCCATGAAAGAGGGGAGTGTAAAGAAAGTAGGGGACAGTGTGTTCCCAAAGGGAATGAGAATAAGCCATGTGACTCTCCTGCACTCTCTTGTAATTACTTTTATACTCTAGAATGTAGTATTTTTGCTGTAAAATAACTTCTGTTATTGTCAGGGATTGAACATGTCCTGTGATTGTGTAGTTACTACCGCTGGGCGGTAGGACTGGCGCGCCTCTGAATCAGAAGGTCATGGATTCAAGACCCACTCCAGAAATGTAAGCATATAATCTAGGCTGACGCCTCAGGGCAGCACTGAGGGAGTGCTGCACTGTCAGAGGTGCCACCTGCTGGACGAGACGTCAAACCGAGGCCCCTCTCGGGTGGATGGGAAAGATCCCGCGGCACTATTCGAAGGAAAGCGGGGAAGTTCTCCTGGTGTCCTGGCCAACATTTAATATTACTGAAAAAAAGAAAATGAGTTGGTTGTTATCTCATTGCTGTTTGCGGGAGCTTGCTGTGCGCAAATTGGCTGCCGCGTTTCCCCACATCACAACAGTGACGACGTTTCAAAAGTACTTCAATGGCTATGAAGCGCTTTGGGGGCGTTTGTGGCGTTATATAAATGCAAGTTTCTTTTTTTCCTTTCTAGCATTATTTAGCACCATTCTCTGGCACAGGTGAACTGCTGTAAACGGAGTGCTGTACGAGTTACTTCAAAAACGGAATACACATACTGTAATAAAAAGATACCATTAAAGTTAGATACATTGTGCACTTCCAATATTTTGTGGCAGCTCAATTTTTTGTGTGCGAAATAGACCCAATGCAAAATTAATTAGTGTTACAATGGGTGTAAGTGGCTGCAGCAAGGCTAAGCTAGCATCCTCATGGCCAGACAAGTCAATGACATACAGCACCAGAGGCACTGCTTTATATAAATGTGCATCTCTCTGATGCAATTAATAGTCGAGTTCAATAAAATGCAATTGATTATATATTGTGATAAATGCTCGCGGCCGGCATCTTATAAATCAATTTATGTATAAACATCTTTTTATAGTGCTCAGCTTTTCTACGTATTTAACTGAGGGTTTCTGGTACTTTACTATTGGCTGCTTCCAGTACTTCCACCGAAAAATACTTCGGAGCTGTAATGAGAAGACAGAACCACCAGGAGGCACAGTGTATCCAGATTTTGTCTTTGCACCGATAATCGTGGGTTGTGCATTTCAAAACATCACTGGTTCAACTCTTTTTTTTAAAATTTAACAAGCTATTTGGGAATTTTAGACTACCAAACAAATCTGGTTGAATTTATTGGCGGCAGTCGGCCTGCTCATTAGATTGGAAGTTTAGTGCATGTTAGGCTGGAAGAACTGCAGACTTTGAGATGGTTTTTTGCTGATCAGCAGTTTTAACAATTCGCGCTGGTGAGCCAGAAAACAGACGTTTAAACACAAACTAATTAATACTAAAGCAGCTGGTCGGCATGCACCTGTACTAAACCCTTTCCCTCGCTCCAGATAAAAAGAAAAAAAACATAGAATTGCTGGAATTGGGACAGCAGGTCCCTCGGGATCTGAAAGAAAATAAAAGACCTGTCCGCATTTACGGTGGGACCCTCGAGCAAGACCTGACCAAAGGTCCCACTCCAAACATTAACCTCTGTTTGCCACACTGACTGACCAGCTGTGCATTTCCACCAATTTTGGCTTTTATTCCCCTTCACAGGTCCAACGGGACGATATTTAGTATCTCCAGTAAATACATTTCAGGTGTGTGTGTGTGTGTTTTTTTAAAAAAACTTTACCTTAAAAAAGCCATTGTCAGAATGTATCTAAATCATTAGCACATATTAGACAGAACGCGAATGCAGCTGGCATTTCTCTCATTATGTTAAAGGTGCCAACACATAAGTGCAAGTTGTTGTTATTGTTGTTGTAAAGCTCAATGGCAATATTTTCATGAAGCTGGTTTCTGCCGGTTCCTAAAATACGTTTGCTCCACCGGAGAATGTCAAAGCCATAAAAAGAACAGACAGAATCTTATAGTATGAACAGAGACCAAGACCCCTGGTGTTCCTCAGTCCAGCTCAGTTTAGTGCTGTTGACCATGTCCCAGATGCCTCAACTTTGGCCTTTCAATGTGCACGCAGTGTGCATGTCCAAATACTGTCGTAATGAGGTTATCACTTGACAAGCGAATGCTGACTTGGTAAGCGGAAAAAGGGAGCTTTAAACAACAAGTGTTGAATGTCTCTCCCACCCTCTTTTAACCCCCAAAGGGCCTTCCTGGGAATGCTGTCAAATCCCAGTGGCAGCTGTTTGCGATACCGTCATCACGCCTCACTCTAATCCTGGTCTTGAAGCGATGCCCTATTATTTGTCAACATTTCAATCAAGAACATAATAACTATCACAAGACATCTTTATCTATCCGGGCTATTAAAAAAAAAAGATATCTCGGAGGAATCTAAAGCAAGTCTTGCGCTCTACTGCTCTCAGGATGAGGCACAGTAAGGCTAGAAGTTCAGGTAGGTTCATGCACTCCAAGTATAATCCCTCCTTTTTACTTGCATCTTCCACACACCATGGGTACGGTCAGCATTAGCGAGAAGGAATCAGCAGGGTCACCTCCCCTTTTAAGGCTTATTCAGCCAGGGCAATGATTTCTGGTTCCCGTACTCTATATAAGGTAACCTCCAACCTCCCTAAAGCAGCCAGAGGAGGCAAAAGGACTAACAGATGTGAGCACCTCAGCACAAAAACCCCACTTTCCTCCTTCTTAGTTAAAGCTGAAGGTGAGACTAAGGTCGATATTTATCCACAAAGTATCTTCCTGGTTTTAAGCCTTTTTAGTTTGAGGCTCTTCCATGGAGCCCTGTACACGTCCATTCCAGTTGGCCCAGAGTGGACAGGGAGATGCTTCAGTGAGGTGGGATACGGAGATCCCTTTGGAACAATCGGTGTGCCATCCCTTTGGAAACTCATCACTGCCCAGTTGCTGGTTTCCATTTCAGGCGCCACAGGCTATGACACCAATGATCCTGAACAAAAACAGGGTGTGGAAAGCAAATCGCCCTCCCAACTGGCCAACAGATTAGTTCGTGCTCAGGATTGCCGCAGCACCAGAAGCGATGGTTACATTAACCTGCGTGATACCAAATTCTGATTCCATGCTGGGACTGTGGGCCCAAGACGCAACCTTGCAGGCTTTCGTTAGCGCTCTGAAAATCCTTCGAAGGAAGTATTAATGTCGACTATTATGGCTGTTAATTGTCTCCCTATGGAACTGGGTTTCAGCTCAACATCTAGCAGGTTTTGCTAACAGGTCAGGATCTGCATGAAATCGCGATCATCTTCCTTCTCCTGCCACAGATTGATTTCTGCTGATGACCTTTGATCTTATGCAGGGCAGGTGAGAAAAACGAATGGGGCAAAAATTAAAATCCTATTTGTCCAGAAGTGCTCATGCAATCTGAAAGTTCTTATAACAAGGGCTTGTGTGCTTAATAAACAAAAGGAGGAAAATAGGACTTTTTGATATCGATATTCTATTTAACAATCTTGTGTAGGGTCCGCTTCCTGTTGTCATGATTTTTGGTCATGGTTTTATGTCAACATTTAACATTTTAGCTGCCTATGTAATCAGTTGAAATGGGACATCCTTATGTGAAAGGTCCCGGTGATGTTTTGGTTACTGGCTGTGGCCACTGGGTGTCATTCAGTGCCTCCTGCTCCTGCATGTTGCTACACTTTAACACCCCACTGTATTCCCTGACTCACCGTGAGCAATGCCATGGGCGATCTACTCGTGCATTGTAAAAGCAATTAAGGAGGGAGATTACGGCCAGCAACGACCACGGTAGCTGCCCACAGCTGCACTGTTCTTGCTGAACTACCACTGCACACAGTGGTGCTGAGGGAGTAAAATCAGTCAACGGCCGTCGCCAACTCTCCTGCGAGCTCTCAAGTTACAGGGTGCAGCAAAATGGCGTCACCACGGTGAAATATTGTATCCTCTCCGATAACAAACTTCCAGAACTCGTGCGTACTCACCAGCTGGCAGAACTCCATGACTAGGAGATAAGGCGTCACCTCTGTAAACTGAGCCAGGCACTGAAGCAGGTTGGGATGCTGGAGGCTCCTGTAAAAGAAATATGACTGCGAAATGTTAGCGAGTGGAATATTAAGGTGTTACGTCACTTACAGATTAACTCTTCGGACACTGAATCTCTCTCGTAGCTTTCAAACAATGCACGCCCACTGATAAGTCCTGCAAGCTTAACATTCTGAATGTTATGAAGAGTCATCATGTGGCACCATGAAGATTGACATTTGCAATCACCCGGATGACCGATGGGTTAAGATCATAGAATCATAGAATGGTTACAGCACGGAAGAAGGCCATTCGGCCCGTCGAGCCCGTGCCGACTCTCAGCGAGTCCCACTCCCCCGCCCTTTCCCCATAGCCCTGCAATTTTTTTTCCTTCAGGTACTTATCCAACTCCCTTTTGAAGGATAAGATTGAGTCCGCCTCCACCACCCTTTCAGGCAGTGCATTCCAGATCTTAACCACTCGCTGCGTAAAAAAGTTTTTCCTCATGTCGCCTTTGGCTCTTTTGCCAATCACCTTAAATCTGTCTCCTCTGATTCTCGACCCTTCTGCCAATGGGAACAGTTTCTCTCTATCTACCCTGTCCAGACCCCTCATGATTTTGAACACCTCTATCAAATCTCCTCTCAATCTTCTCTGCTCCAAGGAGAACAACCCCAGCTTCTCCAGTCTATCCACGTAACTGAAGTCCCTCATTCCTGGAATCATTCTCGTAAATCCTTTCTGCACCCTCTCTAAGGCCTTCACATCCTTCCTAAAGTGCGGTGCCCAGAGTTGGACACTATACTCCAGTTGGGGCCGAACCAGTGTTTTGAACAGGTTCATCATACACGTTTGAAATTTAACAAAAGGCATTGGGTTAACAACTTAAAGTGATGGAAAAAGGAATATCATACAAAAGCTTGGGAAAGACAGACTATTTTTGTCTGTAGCCCGTTGGTGTCCTGTCTCCACTGCACTTTGCAGCTTTAATATACATTATTTTAAGAAACATGCAACTGCATGGTGTGAAATTGACCCCTGTTCCTTTCGAACTGCATGATGTACGTCAGAGAGTCAAGCCAATATTAATAAAAATCAAAATGCAGCAGATGCTGCACATTTGAAACAGAAATGGAAAATGCTGGACATATTCTACTGTCAGTCAGCATCTGTGGAGAGAGCGGACAAGTCAACATTTGGACCCTTTGTCAGAACAGTCCTGATGAAGGGTCTAAAACCTGAAACATTAACTTCTCTCTGTTCTCTCCACAGATGTTGACTGATCAGCTGAGTATCTCCAGCATTTACTTTATTTCACAAACCTTTGATTACCAGCAGGTGTAGGTGTCTGGAAAAACACTACGTAAAAAAATTTCTATAGCGCCTTTCACGACCACTGGCCGACCCAAAGTGCTTTACAGCCAATGAAGTACTTTTTGTAGTGTAGTCACTGTTGTAATGTAGGAAACGCGGCAACCAATTTGCGCACAGCAAGCTCCCACAAACAGCAATGTGATAATGACCAGATAATCTGTTTTAGTGATGTTGGTTGAGGGATAAATATTGGCCAGGACACCGGGGAGAACTCCCCTGCTCCTCTTCGAAATAGGGCCGTGGGATCTCTTACGTCCACCTGAGCAAGCAGACGGGGCCTCGGTTTAACGTCTCACCTCCAACAGTGCAGCACTCCCTCAGCACCGCACTGGAGTGTCAGCCTAGATTTTTGTGCTCAAGTCCCTGCAGCGGGACTTGAACCCACAACCTTCTGACCCAGAACCACTGGCACGAGTACTATGAACTATCAAGGTGCATCATTGGGCCATGATATAATGTAATCAGGATAGCCTGAGTGTAGACAGCACTTGTTGGACCTGTTATGCTAGAATAAGATGTTCCTTTTCTCACATAAGACATAGGAGCAGGAGTAGGTCATTTGGCCCCTCGAGCCTGCTCCGCCATTCAATAAGATCATGGCTGATCTGATCTTGGCCTCAACTCCACTTCCCTGCCCGCTCCCCATAACCCTTCACTCCCTTACCTTTCAAAAATCTGTCTATCTCCACCTTAAATATATTCAATGACCCAGCATCCACAGCTCTCTGGAGTAGAGAATTCCAAAGATTCACGACCTTCTGAGAGAAGAAATTCCTCCTCATTTCTGTTTTAAATGGGTGCCCCCTTATTCTGAAACTATGCCCCCTAGTTCTCGATTCCCCCACGAGGGGAAACACCCTCTCTGCATCTACCCTGTCAAGCCCCCTCAGAATCTTATATGTTTCAATAAGATCCCCTCTCATTCTTCTAAACTCCAATGAGTATAGTGCCATGAGTCACAAACTGTCTTCACAAAGGCGACACGGCATTTCAAAGGGTTTTATGGGTATAAGGACTGAATACTTTTGCTATACTAGTTGGTTAACAGTTTGACCCCGGCTGCAACAGATGCAGAGACAAAATCAGACTCGATATCATGGAATTACATCGAAATTTACAGCACAGAAACAGGCCATTCGGCCCAACTGGTCTATGCCGGTGTTTAAGCTCCACACGAATCTCCTTCCACCTTACTTCATCTAACCCTATCGCCATATCCTTCTATTCCTTTCTCCCTCATGTACTTATCTAACTATGTAATTTATATTCATTATATGTATGTAATTTCATGGAAGACAATGACCAGCAGCCTACTCCCTTTCGGAGCAGCATTGTCTACCCATTGTCAGAAAGATCTGCTGAGAAAGCCATTCAAAAGAAGTCAACCGACTGCTTTGTCGGTTTCGTAAGCTCGAGGAACAGCACCTCATCTTTCGTTTAGGCACGCTACAGCCCTCTGGACTCAATATCGAGTTCAACAATTTTAGATCATAACCTCAGCTCCAATCACATTTATATTTTATTTTATCCACCCTTTTATTTGTCCCCCCCACCTTTTTTTTCCTCCTAGAAGCTGGCAGCTGTCCTTCATTCTGCCAGTAGATTTCACACTTCATTCAGCCTTAATCTGTCACATTAACACCACCTCTAGCCTTGCATATCTCTTAATGTCTCTTAATGTCTCTTCATCTCCTCCTTTGTTCCTTTATCCCCTCCCCCTTTTCCCAGCTTTACCCTGGCCTTAAATCTATTTGATTTCCAGCTCTTCCCAGTTCTGATGAAAGGTCATCGACCTGAAACGTCAACTCTCTTTCTCTCTCCATGGATGCTGCCTGGCCTGCTGAGTTTTTCCAGCGTTTTCTGTTGTTATTTCGGATTTCCAGCATCTGCAGTATTTTGCTATCGTATCCCCTTTGAGGAACTGGTTTCGAGCTATTGTGCTATTTGAACTGATTTCAACAACAGGCTGTTACTGCTTATTGTCAGCCGTGACTCAGTGGGTATCACCATCACCTCGGAGTCAGAAGGTTGTTGGTTCAAGTCCCACTCCAGGGACTTGAGCACAAAAATCTAGGCTGACACCCCAGTGCAGTGCTGAGGGAGTGCTGCACTGTCAGAGGTGCCGTCTTTCGGATGAGACATTAAACCGAGGCCCCGTCTGCTCTCTCAGGTGGACGTGAAAGATCCCATGGTAGTATTTCGAAGAAGAGCAGGGGAGGTCTCCCTGGTGTCCTGGCCAATATTTATCCCTCAATCAACATTACTAAAAACAGATGATCTGGTCATTATCACATTGCTGTTTGTGGGAGCTTGCTGTGTGCAAATTGGCTGCTGCGTTTCCAACATTACAACAGTGACTACACTTCAAAAGTACTTCATTGGCTGTGAAGCGCTTTGGGACATCCTGAGGTGGTGAAAGGCGCTGTATAAATGCAAATCTTTCTTTTTTTAAATTTCTGTGTTAATGGTATCTGCGAATAAAACCCATTTGGTTGCTTGATTTTCTTTTATTCATGGGATGTGGGCATCGCTGGCAAGGCCAGCATTTATTGCCCATCTCTAATTGCCCTTGAACAACTGAGTGGCTTGCTAGGTCATTTCAGAGGCAACCACATTGCTGTGGGTCTGGAGTCACATATAGGCCAGACCGGGTAAGGACAGCAGATTTCCTTCTCTAAAGGACATTAGTGAACCAGATGGGTTTTTACGACAATTCAATAGTTTCATGGCCACCATTACTGATACTAGCTTCTAATTCCAGATTTATTTAACTGAATTTAAATTCCCCAGCTGTCGTGGTGGGATTTGAACTCATGTCTCTGGATCATTAGTCCAGGCCTCTGGATTACTAGTCCGGAGTCACTAGTAACATAACCACTATGCTACCGTTACCCTAATCTATCAGAGTGTCAGGCGTTATCGATATTACCTGTCTTCTGAAATGAAGGGGGCGCCTTGTGGAAATCCTACATGTAATCCAGGAAGCAATAAGAGGGTATATATTGCTCACCCAGAGCATGCCATCCCAGATTACTTTGCGCACAATGTCTCGCTTCAGATCGTGCTGTAAGAAATCGTGAATTGGAAGAAATTGTGAATTGTAAAAGAAATAATGGTTTCATAAAAGAAGAGCAACAGCCAGGATAAACTGATGGCACAGAAGAAACCAATCATGTCAGATAAGGAGTTGCACAAAGAGCTGAGGTCGTTTACAAGGGCAGAACGCAGAAACGGGCCTTCGTGTAGGCGTAGCTAGGCCTGATAAGAGGTCGAGTAAGGAGCCTTATGATAAACAAGCTGTTCTAGGAGAAGGTGCAAGATGTCCAAACAAGAAATAAGCGGAGGGATGATCTCATGGGGACAGGCGGGGTTTGCCGTAGGTACCTATTCCCCTGTAATTGGGCAATTGAATGGGTAACAAATGATTGACGCGAGGTATCCACCGGCCCCCCGAAATAAGGTAAATAAACGGGTAGCCGAAAGGGAAAAACAGGCAGAGAGGGGAAGAGCTTCCTCTGAGGTGGATCCCATGCTGGCTTCGGCCTAACACCTCTGCCAGCCTCGGGAGACGATCAAAGAGGAAGAGACCTGCTGCCGCAGGCTGCAGGGATCTGAGACCACCGTCCTGCCTCAACCCCCAGTCTGTCCGTCCGCCCGTTCCGGGGCCGGTAAACCGTTCTCATCTGTTACGGGTTGTATGTCTACTATGTCTAATCCTGATTTAACTATATCTGAACTGCCGCTCCTTAATAAAGCGACCCACGACTCCCAAGACCATTGGGTGATCTGTGTGTGACCTGTGATCCACATCTTACAATGTGAAGCACAGACTTATGAGAGACGGCTTTTGTGTTGGGACACAAGAAGAAGTATAAGCGCCCCTTGCTTATATGACATTGTGCTTTTTCAACCCAGGATCTCTATCGTAGCCACGGAGAACTGACAAAGGGAAATGGCACAACTCCACAAAAAGGGAGGGACAAGTTGCTTTTGGGTATCCCCAGGCGCATGGCTCAGAGGTCACTGAGGGAGCATGTTGTCCATTCAGCCAAAGTTGGTGTAAGGCTCTGCTGAGATTCCGCCCCACTCCTGCCCTTAGGATACATTTCTGAGTACGGTGAACGCCATGGGCGAATCCTCTGTCTGCCAACTAAACCTCCCCCCCCCCCCCCACACCCTGTCAAGGGGGCATATCTGGGGGAGTTTCTGGCCGTCCTCAGCACAGCCTTTAAAGACCTCAGCGGTACTAACATCAGTGGAGAGCCCCCAGGCAAGGCCCCAAAACCCTTCCAGACAAACCGGAGGGGATCAAGTACCTTCAAAAAAAAAAGTAATAAATGGCCCACTGGCTCCATTGGGAGTGGAAGATGACGAGAATTTTCCTGGTTACTGGGCCCATCCTGGGTCTCTGTCAGAGCAGCATGGTGCCCCTCCGACCTTGCAGCAGGCAGATCAGGGCGGGTGCTGTTGATGTGACCTTGTTGGCACAATGCACCCGCCCCCCCCACCCCCTCCAGAGTTTAACCCTGTCCTTGCAATGTGGAATGGGGTCTGTGCTCACTCATCACACGCACTGCCCTCTCTGCTCCACTTCCACTGCAGGGGCAGCCAATCAGAATAGCGGGGCCTGAATTGCTTTACAAATGATTTAAAAAAACCAGAATCCAGCTATTCTCCAGTAACTTAAAATTTTAAAATAAAATGGACAAAGGTCCAGAATGAGCCTTTTAGTAATGAACTGATGCTGGCTCACACCCAATTACCCCCTTTCTGTGCTGTAAGTAATCTCTATATCATTTATAAAATGTAATAGTCAGGAATCCCTTTAGATGCCAGGAACTTGTCTATTTCCTTAAATGTTCTTGTTTTGACAGTTTCTTCTACATATCGATTACCCTGTCGCTCAATAAATTCTGCTGAATTGCCCAATTACTTCAGTGTCCGTATCTTGAATCCATACTGGTGGCTTCTGGAATTCAGTGTACAGCAGAGAAACGTGTCCGTTTCCATATTTAGGAAGCCTCATCGTAGTTTTAACTTCTATTTCTTTTTATATATTTGCCGCGTTTTCCTACATTACAACAGTGACGACAATTTAAAAGCACTTAATTGTCTGTAAAGCGCTTTGGGAGGGCCTGAAAGCCGCTGTATAAATGCAAGATCCTCCTTGAACAGCATTCACCAATGTGTCTTCTCTGTGCACACCTTCCTGGGGCTCGAGCCGAAAAGGATGCTGAAGCGATGCAATGCAGCACTGACTGCATTAACAGGTCATCCGGCCATTGTGCAGTGCACCAGAAACGCCAATATAAACTAACTATTGGCCCAAAGAGGCTGTTTGGACACGCTGCACTAAATTCAGCGTTGGCTCAAGGCAGTAGAACAGAGCCTGACAATGCCAAACCATTTCTTTCAATAACATCTCCTTTTAAAAAAAATAAAATAAAAACAGAAAATGCTGGAAATACTCAGCAGGTCAGGCAGCATCTGTGGAGAGAGAAACAGAGTTAACGTTTCAGGTCGATGACCCTTCGTCAGAACTGTCAGTTCTGACGAAGGGTCATCGACCTGAAACGTTAACTCTGTTTCTCTCTCCACAGATGCTGCCTGACCTGCTGAGTATTTCCAGCATTTTCTGTTTTTATTTCAGATTTCCAGCATCTGCAGTATTTTGCTTTTGTACCTCCTTTTTTAATCTGGAACTTAATGCCAATTTGTTACAATTAGATTGTTTTTTAAAAAAATAAATAAAAGTTCAGCACTTCAAACAGTAATGACGTGCCTTTACAAGTGACCACCAGTAAAAATCCCATTACTGCACTCGATCATATGCTGATCAGGAGCAGTAGATGCCAACAGGATGCAGATGTCCTTTTAGTGCGCTATCATATCTTCTTTTAAAAAGCAAAGCTCCTTTCACAGTTCTATCTATTTTACTCTTTACGGCATAATCTCGTTTATTGCTTGGACTTTCTATTTAAAAAGGAAAAAATGTAATGACATTCTTGATTTCCTATCTGTCTCTCGGCCTCCCCTCTGTGGCTCTCCCCATCCCTCTTCATTTGGGTCCGTCTTGTAAAATGATTTCTGCTCTCCCCGCTTTGTTCAGTTCTGACTAATGACCTCCAACCGAGACCTTAACCACTTTTCTCTTTGCTGATCCTGACGGACCTGGCTGTATGTTTCTAGCATTTTTCTTTTAGAGTCCCTTTTTTTTCCTCCTCTCTATGCACTTGGCCGTCTTAACATTTTTCTCCGTTAACCTGTTCCCTTATTTCGTTTGTGCCTATTTAACCTGCTGATTTTATTGTCGTTGTTGCTGTTGCATTTGAGTTCCATTTTATTAGCTCATCTGATTTTCCCCCATTTATTTTCATGCCTCGCTCTCGCACATCGCTGCTTCCTCTCCTCCGCTGCTCACCTCTTAATTGATCCCAAGGAGTTATCTTGTGAAATCATCAGCTCCTCCAGTTAGAAAGCAGCAGCCTGCATCCTCCTGCCTGTAAGCTGCAAGCAGCTCCAACTGGCTGCAGTCGCACTTGCCAAGCAGTCGTGACGTGTCCTGGGCAATCAAGTAGGTGCACGTGGCATGAAATGTGCAGCCTTCAAGGTCTGCCTTAATTAAACAGTGGCCTGAGCTGCATCTCCTCGTTATACAATCTTAGAATGATACAGCACAGGAGGGGGACATTCGTGCCTGTGCCGGCTCTGTGATAGAGCTCTCCAATTAATCCCACTCCCCCGCTCTTTCCCCATAGCCCAGTAATTTTTTTTTCCTTTCAAGTATTTATCCAATTCCCTTTTGAAAGTTACTATTGAATCTGCTTCCATTGCCCCAGGCAGTGCATTCCAGATCATAACAACTCACTGCGTAAAAAAAAATGCTTCCTAATGTCGCCTCTGGTTCTTTGGCCAATCACCTTAAATCTGTGTCCTGTTTACCAACCCTTCTGCCACTGGAAACAGTTTCTCCTTATTTACTCTCTCAAAACCTTCATGATTTTGAACACCTCTAGCAAATCTCCTCTTAACTTTCTCTGCTCTAAGGAGAACAACCCCAGTCTCTCCACATAACTGAAATCCCTCATCCCCAGTAACATTCTAGTAAATCTCTTCCCCACCCTCTCCGAGACATCCTTTCTAAAGTGTGGTGCTCAGAATTGAACACAATATACAGCTGACGCCTCACCAGTGTTTTATAAAGGTTTAGCATAATCAGTGGAGAGAGAAACAGAGTTAACGTTTCAGGTCGAAGACCTTTCGTATGTTTCTAGCATTTTTCTTTTAGAGTCCCTTTTTTTTCTCCTCTCTATGCACTTGGCCATCTTAACATTTCTCCGTTAACCTGTTCCCTTATTTCGTTTGTGCCTATTTAACCTGCTGATTTTATTGTCGTTGTTGCTGTTGCATTTGAGTTCCATTTTATTAGCTCATCTGCTTTTTCCCCATTTATTTTCATTCCTCGCTCTCGCACATCGTTGCTTCCTCTCCTCCGCTGCTCACCTCTTAATTGATCCCTTTAGCATAAGCATCTGCTTCTCTAGGCTAACAATGGAAAGTGCGAAGGGGCAGGAAGAATGCATCTTGCCTGGCTGTCCAGCACACTCGTACATGCTTGTCCTGCCCCTGCTGTTTTCAATGGGGAGAACCAAACAACTCCTGCAGCCCCTTCCTATCTCTGTAATCTCCTTCAGCCCCACAGCCCCCCCCCCCCCGAGATATCAGTGCTCCTCTAATTCTGCCCTCTTGATCATCCCGCTCAACCATTGGTGGCCATGTCTTCTATTGCCTCGGCCCTAAGCCCTGGAATTCCCTCCCTTAACCTCTCCGCCTCTCTTTCCTCTTAAGACGAACCTTAACACCTACCTCTTTTCTGTCCTAATATCTCCTTATGTGGCTCGGTGTCAAATTTTGTTTGATAACGCTCCTGTGAAGCACCTTGGGATGTTTTAAAGGCACTATATAAATACAAGTTGTTGTTGTTGATGCTTAATCTCCAGAGGAACATAGGAACAGGAGGAGGCCATTCAGCCCCTCGAGCCTGTTCCACCATTCAATTGGATCATGGCTGATCCGTATCTTAACTCTATTTACCCGCACTGGTTCCTTATCCCTTAATACCCTTGCCTAACAAAAATCTATCAATCTCAGTTTTGTCATTTTCAATTGACCCCCAGCCTCAACAGCTTTTTGGGGGAGTGAGTTCCCGATTTCCACTAACCCTTTGTGTGAAGAAGTGCTTCCTGACATCACCCCTGCACGGCCTAGCTCTAATATTAGGGTTATGCTCCCCCCACCAGAGGAAATAGTTTCTCTCTATCTACCCTATCGAATCCTTTAATTATCTTAAACACCTCAATTAGATCACCCCCGAATCTTCCCTTAATAGTCCAGACTTACATGTGAAGAATGGCAAAGTGCCCAAGGTGCCAATGGGTGCTCGTCGCCCAGGAAACAGCCGGGGGAAGAGGAGAAAAATTGGCAGACAATGCAGGAACTATTGTGAAAGCATCGCTGACTGATGACGCATCCCAGGATCTACAATCACAGACCTCCCTGCACTTGGCTCCTTACAAACCAGCTTTCCCTCCCTCCGAAGGCAGGGAAAGTCAAGCTGAAATATCCTTCGGGCAAGGTGGTCACTTAAAGTGAGGCGTCCTATTTGGAAGTCCATTACTGTAACAACTAGAGCACTGTTACAATATGAATGTAATTACAAACAAACACTTCTGCTAACTATGGTAATGCAAATCATTCACAGAAACGTGACGAAGAGCACAGACGGCAGTCAGCTGTTGTGAAAGAGATCCTGAAAGTTATCGCTTTTACTCTTTGTGTCACCAGGACGTGAGGTAAAAGAGATCGAGGGAAGAGCAGGAGAGAATAACAGGATAGAGATACTATCACAGTTCTGCAACCGGTGAGCTTGTTGTCATCAATTTGTTTGACTTCTCCCAGTGACAGATACAGCAGTGTATCTCAGATTTATAGATGTTGACACATCTTTTTACCTGCCCAGTAACTCGTTGGATCGTTTCACAGTTTACTGCAGGCACTCATCAACATGCCCGCACGCTCCGAAATGTAAACAGCGGTGATACCATTAAAAAAAAAAATTAGGAAATTATATCAGTAATTATAAGGTGAGCTTGCCCTCAAGTTAATACATGTTTTGGAACTAAATGAAAGAAACCGTCAAGCAGCGCATGTTTGAAAACTGTTGCTGACACCCTGATGACTTAACAAGTTTATCCAATAAGCCGTTGAGTCATGTGGGCCAGGAAGATCCCAGGTTTGATCGCTGTCTGTGCTGAGTTAGCTGAATTCAGCCAGGGCTGCTGTAAGTACACTGCAGTTAGCTTTAAGAGCCCTCAGCGAGGGAGGTTCAAGACCGGCCCCGGGCTCCTACTCCTCATCACTAACTAGCAACCCCTGCTGAAAAAGTGAGTGCGTGGGCATCGGGCAAGGACAGGATCCGGAAGAGGCCTGGATCGGGTGTGATGCACACTGCAGTCAAAGAGCCGGCCAACGCTCGCTGTCAAAGCTAACAGCATACGCATGAATGGCCCCTTTGGTGGAGCTACCCGGAGGTGCCTGGGGTTTGCGGAACGGTACCCCAGAAAAAGGGTCGACTGCCTTCAGAAGAGGAGAGCAAGGGAGGCCTGCACTGTACGTGTGGAATAAGGAGGTGATGACCTCGCAAAACTCACCTGTGTGGCTGGGCTTCCTCCAGGAATCGCATCTGCTCCTGAATACCGGTACCGACTTTCAACTCTTTCACTACCACTTGGCAGGAATTCAGGCTGATGCTCACTTCACCAAGGAATACCTGAGGCACGTTAAAAAAACAAAAATACATGTATATGATTTTTTTTTTTAAAAGGTTTTCAATAAGCATCTGTACAATCACAAGTTCCCGTGTCACCCTGTGTTCTGGAAGTGTGTCGCAGCTTCCAAAATCCTTCTTCCCCCTACTCACAAACTAAAACAATCCACGCTCGACACTGTCAGACAGAAACCTGCACAATCACGGCCACATCCTGAAAAGACCTTGTTTTCAACGAGGATGGGTTATGTGATGGACCTTTTTAAAGGGCTTGCTGAGTACAGGAACAGAGTGCAGTCAGACTGTTCTCCCCAGGATGCAGCTACACTGCCATGAGGAACGGGCTTTTGGAAATCAGGCAAAGGGATCGAAATCAGCGTAGCCCAACTCAATGGCTTGGAGACAATATTCGGTGTTCAAGACGATAAAATAACGTACTCCTGGTTCCAACGGCTCTAGCATGGCCTTGGCTTTGATCAGTGATTTGTTAAATACACAAACTAAAACAGAAACAGTTCGATGCCCCCACTTTATATGTCTGGCCTCCCGACTGGAGCTACCCTTCCCTTGTAGGCCCCCCCTGCTCTGTGCAGATGGACGCACAACGTCCCCGTATCCAGCCCGAGTCTCCCACTGCTTGTTTGCTGCTGCACCAGTGACCCCTGGCCTGTGACAAATTGTGCAAACCAGCCTGTGACTGTCTTCAATTTGCTTGCAAGACTTTGGTGTTAAAACTGCACTGTGCGATATTCGTGATAAATGTGTTCATAGAACATGCCTCTGCCCTCTGCTTTTAACAGGGGCGTTAGCCTATACAATATAAATACTGCCCGAATGTCTTGTTATTGACCATTTACAAAAACAGAGAGAGTATTTCTGCGACATTGATGTGCTGTGAGATTACCTTAATTTAATGCTGAAATATATTTTGATCCGACACATGGTTTAAGATGATAAAAGCGATACTAAGCAAAGGATAAATAAATCAAAATGATTAAAGCTGCTGCTTTGATGTCTTGGTGACTGTTTTCCAGATCCGTTTTAAAAAATGATTGAATAATTTTTTTGTCACTTGATCAGTGTCCCAAAATGGCTCTTCAGAGTCTTAAAAGTAATTCCTATTAAAAGGCCGCCTTCTGCATGAATGGCAGGACACAGTAACAAGCTCCTGGTTTCCGGAGTGCTGTCAAATGGAGCTGTGACCAGGAGCCTGGTTCACGGAAGGGCGAGAGAAGCACAAGGGCCCGGATTTTTGCGGTCAGCGGCAAAGGAACGGCGCTCGCCATTCACCTCGCGCACAACTGCCCGGAGACTTTCCCCGGGCTCGTCAGCGGGGATTTCCACTAATCCGCCGTGTTTTCCAGCGCGGCGCGCTCTACAGGGGGCTCGGTGGCGTCTGTGAGCAGGGCAAGCAAAAGAGAAGCCCTTCAACCAATCAGACTGAAGAATCCTCACTGAGCCGCGCAGAGTCCAAACCAGGAAGTATAAAGCAGGAAATATAAATTAGATTTAAGTGATGTAGAGAAAGCGAAATATAGATTGGGAAGCACAGATGGGATTAAAGGAGACAGGTAAAAGAGATGAACAGAAAGGTAATTTTTTTAAATTAAAAAAACAATCTTCGACATTAATTTTCTTCTGAGGGAATGAAACTCCATACTTGTAAAGTTAATTTTTCAGGGCCAGAGAGGTTGTTCAGCAGTAATTATCACTTATTATGCCATTAAAAACTCACTTGCTCCTAAATGCACTCGCCATAACTTTTACAGCCATTTTTAGTGGGGAACTAGTGGGCAGGCACCTCAAGTTTGCGCCATTACAGTGATTTCAGTGCTGAGTCTATCGGCGAGGACTGCAACAACGCACCATGTGGAGGAGCAGGGTGTCTCTGAAAGCAACTTCTGGATTTCCGCGTTTAACTGCGCACGTGCGGACGCCAGAAGTTGCTGTCCGATTTACCCTGTAGTAACGGTGAGCGCTGATAGCCTCAATGTTATTATTACGGTAAAATCCGGGCCAAGGTGAATCAGCACAGGCTGCTCTCACATCCCTCCTAGCACCCCACGTTAGGAGGCTGGGCACCCTCACAGCAGGGAAATATGGAATGGTGTGGATGACAACAACAACAACAACAACTTGTATTTATATAGCGCCTTTAATGTAGTAAAACGTCACAAGGCGCTGCACAGGAGTATTGTAAGACAAAAAATTTGACACCAAGCCACATAAGGAGAAATTAGGGCAGGTGACCAAAAGCTTGGTCAAAGAGGTCGGTTTTAAGGAGCGTCTTCAAGGAGGAGAGAGAGGTAGCGAGGCGGAGAGGTTTAGGCAGGGAATTCCAGAGCTTGGGGCCTAGGCAACAGAAGGCACAGCCACCAAAGGTTGAGCGATTATAATCAGGGATGCTCAAGAGGGCAGAATTAGAGGAGCGCAGATATCTCGGGGGGGGGGGGGGGGAGGGGGGGGGGGGGTTGTGGGGCTGAAGGAGATTACCGAGATAGGGAGGGGCGAGGCCATGGAGGGATTTGAAAACAAGGATGAGACCTAAAATAAATGTCAATTTTTTTTTTTCTAAATGGCACCTTTGTCAATTGTTCTAGCGTATTTTCATCTGCAGGGCTGGTACGAGGGCAAATGTTTCACTTTTCACACAGAAAGTCTGATTTTTAAAAACATCTAGGAGTAATAGCTGACCTGGAGTGGTTACAACGGATCAAACACTATCAAAGGATTGGGATGACTGTCATCATTAATAAAGTCATCAGAAGCCTGATGATGAGTCACAGCCTTGTGCACAGTGCAAGCTCGTTATCATTTATAACAATACTCTGTTGTGTTAGTGATTTCCTAGCTTCTCGAACCACTGCTATTGTTATACCAAAGCTCCTGCACACAGATGCAGACACGCACGCAGACACGTACGCAGACACGCACGCAGACAGTTATGTGTGAGGGAAGACAAGGTCAGATCATTTTGTTTTAGCATTCTGCAGAAATGTGAGGCATTAGCGTTTTAAGTTATAAGGGGAAGCACGCAGCGATATGCACCACCAATCTGTGCAATACTTGCTGTGTGGATAGACCACAATTGTGCAATATCTCCAGTCTGGATATACATGTGTGTAATATCTCCTGTCTGGATAAACTACATGCAACGTTCCCTCTAATTTTTATCCGTGTGCGGTCCCTTTAAATTTGTTGCGCGGCCACACATGCGCGGTATCTCTTCCAGCGGCAGGAGCTGGTGAGCGGCCTGCGCGGGTCCTCGCGATTGGTGCGCGGCCACGCACCTTAGAGGGAACACTGACTACATGTGTGCAATATCTGCTGTGGATATAGTAGGGGTGTAATATACCTCTTTCCGTGCAACTTTATCTGAATTTGCAAACTTCGGTTTCCCGGGGAACTGACGTCCTATTCCAGAATCTGCCACCCTTCTTTGTGAGCTGCTCTTGAGGAAAATAATCACATGGCAGCTTAAAAAGCTCTGCTGTTTGGCACCAAAAAAATGTCTGCCCTTCCCACCCGCCTGTTTCTCTCGACTCAAAAGGGGGCAGGGGTCCAGTGTTTTTGAAACAAGACAAAAAAAAATTACTTCAGAAATCCCCCGAGCGATCTCCTTTGACAGCATGAACCTGGTATATAAAAGCAAACATTCACCATAACTTGATCATGTAATTCATCACATTAGCCCTTCAAGGCGTCCTGCTACCGATTGTGGGGCAGAGAAGGGGGTGGAGGGAGAGGACAAGGTTAGTCCAAGAAACCCAACTTAGTATGTGTTATTATCCTGTATATTCCTGGTTGTATTTATTATGCATCGTAAAGTTACTGAAATCAGATGTTATGGAGTAAAGGATGTGCCTGTTGTTAAAAACCAATAATCTATCAGTATTCAAAGGATATTTTCTGTTTGAAATATAATGGATGCAAATTCTAAGTTTGACCTACAGTGCAGTTGGAATGTAGGTTCAAACGGCAAACTCATTCTAGCAGTTCAACAAAGAGTTTAATCATCGGAGCTGCAGATAACACAACCCATTGTTTCTACTGAATTGAAATATCCCAAGTAAACAAACAGAAGTAAAAGAACTGACCGATCCCACTGAACAGGCATTAACCCTATACTCGGGTTTGGACAAAATGTACTCAAGACTCAGTAGCCTATTGTTCCGGCTGCACGACTTTTTAAAATGTAAGTCATAAGTTGTCCAAAACATGCTCCATTTTCTGAGTTTGAAGCAAGCGGTTCATTTAACAGCAACTTGCTTTTATAGAGCACCTTTAACGCAGTTCAGGTGAAAAATGCTTGGTCAGCGAAGTAGGTTTTAAGGAGAGGTAGAACGGCGGCGAGGTTTAGGGAAGGAATTTCAGGAGCTTCGGGTCCCGGCAGCTGAAGGAACGGTGGTGGAGCGATTAAAATCGGGAATGTGAAAGTGGCCAGAATTGGAGGAGCGCAGGGCTCTGAGAGGGTTGTAGGAGGTTACAGAGATAGGGAGGGGTGAGGCCATGGAGGGATTTGAAAACAAGGATGAGAATTTTAATGATTTAACAAAAAAAAACCAGTAAAATAAAAGTAACCTTTGGAGAAGATTTCCTCTGTTTGCTACGTGCAACGTTTAGAAAAAACGGGTCTATATCGTGCAAATCTTCCTCATACAAAGGATAACTTCAACACAAGCCGAAGTATCATTCTTTAGACTACCTGCTCAGATCTGGCCAGAGTGGTAGAAAGCACAGGAGTGCACTTGTGATTGCTGAGCCTGGCAGTGCCACAGAGGTCAGTTGGCGCACCAGGTGTATCCTCACACAGGCCCAACAGCAGGCTGCCTGCCCACACTATTGGCTGAGAAATGGGCCGTGGTCTTGAAGATTTGAGATGAAGAATCGCTGTGACTTCTTAAAAAAAAAAATGGTACCTTTATCCATTGATTTGGAGGTCCTGTTTGCAGGCTTAGCAATTAAGAGGATGAAAGTGTTTTTCGAATAGAAAACCTGATTTCTGATAACCTCTCGAACAGTAGCTGAACTAGAGTGGGGTTAGATTTAGATTCTGCAACTACGGGGTACATTTTCCTTTTTTTCCGGTAAATAAAGGGCTGCTTGCCTTGAAACATAGAAACATAGAAGATAGGAGCAGGAGTAGGCCATTCGGCCCCTCTAGCCTGCTCCGCCATTCAATGCGATCATGGCTGATCATCCAAATTCAGTACCCTGTCCCTGCTTTCTCCCCATATCCCTTGATCCCTTTAACCTTAAGAAATATATCCAACTCCTTCTTGAATATATTTAATGAATTGGCCTCTACTGCCTTCTGTGGTAGAGAATTCCACAGGTTCACCACTCTCTGGGTGAAGAAATTCCTCCTCATCTCAGTCCTAAATGGCTTACCCCTTATCCTTAGACTGTGACCCCTGGTTCTGGACTCCCCGACCATCGGGAACATCCTTCCTGCATCTAGTCTGTCCAGTCCTGTCAGAATTTTATAAGTTTCAATGAGATCCCCTCTCATTCTTCTAAACTCCAGCGAGTATAAGCCCAATCGACCCAATCTCTCCTCATACGTCATTCCTGCCATCCCAGGTATCAGCCTGGTGAATCTTCGCTGAACTCCTTCCATGGCAAGAACCTCCTTCCTCAGATAAGGTGACCAAAACTGCACACAATACTCAAGATGTGGTCTCACCAAGGCCCTGTACAACTGCAGCAAGACATCCTTGTTCCTGTACTCAAACCCTCTCGCCACGAAGGCCAACATACCATTTGCCTTCTTAACCGCCTGCTGCATCTGCATGCTTACCTTCAGCAACTGGTGCACAAGGACACCCAGGTCTCGTTGCAATTCCCCTTCTCCCAATCTATTGCCATTCAGATAATAATCTGCCTTCCTGTTTTTGACACCAAAGTGGATAACCTCGCATTTATCCACGTTATATTGCATCTGCCATGCTTCTGCCCAATCACCCAACCTGTCCAAATCATCCTGGAGTTTCTCGGCATCCTCCTCACAGCACACACGCCCACCCAGCTTTGTGTCATCTGCAAACTTGGAGATATTACATCTAGTTCCCTCGTCTAGATCATTAATATATATTGTGAATAGCTGGGGTCCAAGGACCGATCCCTGCGGTACCCCACTAGTCACTGCCTGCCACTCGGAAAAAGACCCGTTTATTGCAACTCTTTGCTTTCTGTCTGCCAACCAGTTCTCTATCCAAGTCAATACCTTGCCCCCAATCCCATGTGCCTTAACTTTACACGCTAATCTCTTATGCGGGACCTTATCGAAAGCCTTTTGAAAGTCCAAATACACCACATCCACTGGTTCTCCCTTATCTATTTTACCAGTTACATCCTCAAAAAATTCCAGTAGATTAGTCAAGCACGATTTACCTTTTGTAAATCCATGTTGACTTTGTCCGATCCTGTCACTGTTTTCCAAGTGCTCTGCTATTACATCTTTTACAATGGACTCTAGCATTTTCCCCACTACCGATGTCAGGCTTACCAGTCTGTAATTCCCCGTTTTCTCTCTACCACCTTTTTTGAATAGTGGGGTAACATTAGCTACCCTCCAATCCATGGGTATTGTTCCAGATTCCATCGAATGTTGGAAGATGATCAGCAATGCATCTACTATTTCTAGGGCCACTTCCTTAAGTACCCTAGGATGTAGATTATCAGGCCCTGGGGATTTATCGGCCTTCAATCCCGCCAATTTCCCTAACACCATTTCCCTACAAATACTGATTTCTTTCAATTCCTCCCTTTCATCAGACCCTATGTTCCCCGACATCTCTGGGAGGTTATTTGTGTCCTCCTTTGTGAAGACAGAACCAAAATATGTATTTAATTGGTCTGCCATTTCCTTGTTCCCCATTATAAGTTCCCCTGATTCTGACTGCAAGGGACCTACGCTTGACTTCACCAATCTTTTTCTCTTCACATATCTATAAAAGCTTTTACAGTCAGTTTTTATGTTCCCTGCAAGCTTCCTCTGATATTCTATTTTCCCCTTCTTAATTAATCCCTTTGTCCTCCTTTGTTGAATCCTAAACTGCTCCCAATCCTCAGGTTTACTGCTTTTTCTGGCCAATTTATATGCCCTCTCCTTGGATCTTATGCTATCCCTAATCTCCCTTGTTAGCCACGGTTGAGTCACCATTTTTGTTTTATTCTTATGCCAAACTGGGATGAACAAATTCTGTAGTTCATCCATGCGGTCTTTGAATGTTTGCCATTGCCTATCCACCGTCAACCCTTTGAGTGACATTCCCCAATCAATCATAGAAACATAGAAACATAGAATCTAGGAGCAGGAGTAGGCCATTCGGCCCGTCGAGCCTGCTCCACCATTCAATATGATCATGGCTGATCATCCAAATCCAGTACCCTGTCCCTGCTTTAATCCCCACAGTACACATATCCCACCCTACCCCCGTAACCCCATGTATTTAATTCCCCCTAACATATTCCATCCTATCCCCATAACCCCAATCCTACCTAACTCGCGCCTCATAGCATCGTAGTTTCCTTTATTTAAATTCAGGACCCTAGTCTCTGAGTCAACTACTTCACTCCCCATCTTAATGAAGAATTCTATCATATTATGATCGCTCCGACCCAAGGGGCCTCGTACAACAAGATTGCTAATTAATCCTTTCTCATTACATAATACCCAGTCTAAGATGGCGTGATCTCTGGTTGGTTCTTCGACATACTGGTCCAGGAAACCATCCCGTAAACACTCCAGGAATTCCTCCTCCACAGTATTGTTACTAATTTGATTAGCCCAATCTATATGTAGATTAAAGTCACCCATGATGACTGCTGTGCCCTTACTGCACGCTTCTCTAATTTCCCTTTTAATGCCATCCCCAACCTCCGCATTACTGTTTGGAGGTCTATATACTACTCCCACTAACGTTTTCTGCCCCTTGGTATTTCTCAGTTCTACCCATACAGATTCCACATCATCAGTGCTAATATCCTTCCTTACAATTGTGTTATTCCCCTCTTTAACCAGCAATGGTACGCCACCTCCCTTTCCTTTTTGCCTATCTTTCCTGAATATTTAATACCCCTGGATGTTGAGTTCCCAGCCTTGGCCACCTTGGTGCCATGTTTCTGTAATCCCAATCAAATCATATTTGTTTACCTCTATTTGCGCAGCTAATTCATCCACCTTATTTCGAATGCTCCTCGCATTAAGACACAAAGCCTTTAGGCTTGTTTTTTTAATGCTCTTAGACCTATTAGAATTATTATTTACTGTGGCCATGTTTGATTTAAACCGTTGATTTCTCTGACTGCCACTTTTGTTTTTCTCCTTCCTATCTTTTGCTTTTATCCTTGTTTCCCTTTCCTCTGTCTCCCTGCTCAGGTTCCCAACCCCCTGCCATTTTAGTTTAAACCCTCCCCCAGAGCACTAGCAAACACTCCCCTAGGACATCGGTCCCGGCCCTGCCCAGGTGCAAACCGTCCGGTTTGTACTGGTCCCACCTCCCCCAGAACCGGTTCCAATGTCCCAGGAATTTGAATCCCTCCCCCTTGCACCATTCCTCTAGCCACGTATTCATCTGAAATAGCCTTCTATTTCTCCTCTGACTAGCACGTGGCACTGGTAGCAATATATTGTAATGTAACAAACCCGAATGGAAATGGCTGGCAGGGACCACGATGCTTGCAAAGTCTCCATTCAATCTCTATCTATTAGCATCAACAAAAGGAAAACGGCACAAACAAGATCCATCCGTCATCATGCGGCTCTCACACTTCTCAAGCCTTGAAATTGGGCACGTAATTGACACAAATCCTGAATACTTTGCTCGTGCAGCTGCGGACTGTGCAAAGCTTGGTTGAACTGATCCAATCAATGTTCTGCAAAACCCTGGTTCACATTAAGATAGTGGGAGTGAAATGCGAACACGTGATGGGTTTTGGGAGATGAAGCTGCAACTCTGGCCTGACCAGATGCCCACTGATGCCCTGGCCTAACCAAAGTCCTAGTGGCAGAATAATTGATGTTACAGCTGACAAGTCCAACCCTCTTAATATGTAAAGGGTAGACATTATTAATATGGACAGCATGGTAAAAAGAAAACGATAATTGTTAGTTTTTTTTTAAAGACATGCACCCAATAACATTCGAGCTCAAATTTGTAGCTGACACGCCAGTCGTAAGTTCATTCACCTGAGCGTGTGTGAGCTACCAGTGGGGATCGGTTTGGGTCGGGAACGGCAGAAGGGGTCAGGGTGGAGCTGCCAGCTCAAGTCGGCTTTAACAAATGGGATGTGGCAGCATCTCCCTAAATCCACCAACTGCTTCGGTCCATACCCGGCCTTAAGTCGAACATTTTGCCTTTCCTTCATAAAAATGAACTCACGAGGCATGACCTTAATGAACGAAGTCAGGCTTCGCAGTTCTCCCACCCTAGCAGAACTGCATATGGCTCTTGACTGTTCTTTAACAAGGACTTTGCGGTCATTAAAAAGCAATTTTGATTTAGGCGAAGTTGTGCAACCATATTTGGGCAGGGGAGCAAGACTCCAAGTAGCGCTAAAAGCAAAAGAATACTCTTGGTACCAATATCTCCCAGACTTACTCAGCTGTTTAACTCACATCTACATATCTGCTAACTTCTCCCACTGAGGCAAAATATATCCTCAAGAAGTCCATTAACATTCCAATTTCAATACTGGATGCAAGGAAACAAAGTGGGGGAAATGTTGATACTCGCTGGCTTTCTGCCCTCAGGTGGTTGTCAGCAGGCTTTGTAAATATGAAGGATAACTTAGACTATAAGGAACAAAGACACCTGGAGCAGAGGTACAATACTGCGGCAAAATGTTCTAATTAATATATTGACAACTTGGACAACATCTGACTCTTTCTCTGTGGTCCAATTCACAGATCACCCATCCATTAGATACCTGGACATCCAGCTAACTCGGACACTGATGTGAACCCTTTACATAGATTATACCCAGCCCCAATCATACTCAGCTACATTTATATCCTTTCTGTTTTAATGCAATGTACATATATATCCGGACTGGCATTTTAAGGTCCTTTGTTAGGTGCAAGGGGAGGGGGTTAAATAGCGGCAAGTTTAAAAAAGAAGTCTACTGACCTTTCCAAACCAGCCGTTGCCAACCTCTTTTAGGTAGAGGAGGCTCTGGCGGCCCAAGTCCGCCTGTTGAAAGAATTGCCCTGTAAACAGACACATATAAACAAGAAGGTTATCACCGTCATTTCCACCTCCTCCTCTTCTTCATCAATAATCCTTCCCCAAGCCACGCACCAGCTCTGTGAAATCTGGAGTGCAGAAGGTTACAGAATATTTTCTGCAACACACACACACACACAAAAAAAAAGAGGCACTGTTGGCCTCACTGTCTTCTCAGCTGAAAGGCTCTTGACAGGTGAAGTGGAAAACAATTTTTGGACAGCGTGGAGCAGGAAGCAGAAACTGTGCACTTCAGAAAAAACGCTGCTGCTCACGCCAGCATTAGAGCCAAGGTAAACAAGTTGTTTACTGGGGAAAGACGTGACCCCTGTGGTAGCTTTTCTCCTCGCTTTGGCATTCTCCACCCCTGCAAATTACTGAGTGCAAGAATTCCAAGCACATGCTGACTTACTGAAAGAAACAAATTCTTTGTCAGTAACTTGCGTAACTGTGGTCGGCTGGCTGGCTTGAGAACATAAAACAATTCCAGCATTCCAGTGACATCAGACAGCTCTGAATGAATAAAGATAGGTTTGCATAATTTTAAAAATCATCAGAACATGCTGAACATTCTCCTCCCACTGCTCACAGCTTCTACTGGGTGTAGCGGGGGAAAAGAAATAACAAAGTACAGAGAAGAGGGTTTTCTTTAAGATTAACTTGCTGCAGTAAAAATATCGCAGATATTCATATTATATGTACACACATTATATATACAGGTAGCCGTCCACACATATGTGCATGTATATGTACACAGACGCGCATATATTAGATAGAGATTATGTAGAACTTGTTAATATCTACACCTTTCTACAACATACTAAAATAAAATTACAATGAGCAGCCTTTTTAAAATGTTTATTAAACATCCTGGTGGCTCTGAGGTGAAGTCTCTGACCTCAAGAGTGGGGATGCTGCAATTGGCCACAGCCCCTCCCCAGTAGGAATGGGAAATCCACCAGATTTCACACTCCTTGTCATTACACAGTGACTTGTACTGGAATTATGTGATGTGTGTGGAGGCGGGGGTGGGCAGGAACGAGCTGGCTGTGATGTCCTCCACAGATGCCACTCACTTTTAAGGCTTCATAGATGAGCAAAGGTTAACTGGGGGAGGTACTGGTGAGTGGATGATGCCTGTGGAACTGTACCCCGGCAAGGAGCCCATGTCTTCCAGTGTGTCAGCCGTGGCTCAGTGGGTAGCACCCTCGCCTCTGAGTCAGAATGGTTGTGGGTTCAAGTCCCACGTCAGAGACTCGAGCACAAAAATCTAGGCTGACACTCCCAGTGCAGTACTGAGAGAATGCAGCACAGTCGGAGGTGCCGTCTTTCGGATGAGACGTTAAACCCAAGGCCCTGTCTGCCCTCTCAGGTGGATGTAAAAGATCTCATGGCACTATTTCAAAGAGGAGCAGGGTGTTATCCCTGGTGTCCTGGGCCAATATTTATCACTAAAAACAGTTTATCTAGTCATTGTCACATTGCTGTTTGTGGGACCTTGCTGTGCACAAATTGGCTGCCACATTTCCTACATTACAACAGTGATTACACTTCAAAAAGTGCTTCATTGGCTGTAAAGCGCTTTGAGATGTCCAGTGGTCGTGAAAGGTACTATATAAATGCAAGTCTTTCTTTCTTTTTCAAGCGAGGAGAAGAAGAATATCTCAGAGCGAAACCATTTGGGTGGGGCTTGGAGGGTGTGGTGTGGGGCGGGGCACATTCAGAGAAAATGCAATAGAGAAAAAGGTTGTAAAGAAACTGGAAATAGCTCCCAATCAAAGAAAATAAAGTAAAACTTTCTTGGGAGAGAATGCTTTGAGATTCAGGGAACACGAAGATGAAGCACATAGGACCGCCACCTGCTTAAGAGAACATAAGAACATAAGAAATAGGAGCAGGAATAGGCCACTTGGCCCCTCGAGCCTGCTCCGCCATTCAATAAGATCATGGCTGATCTTGGGCTCAAAGCCACTTCCCTGCCCGTTCCCCATAACCCTTCACTCCCTTATCTTGCAAAAATCTGTCTATCTCCACCTTAAATGTATTTAATGACCCAGCCTCCACAGCTCTCTGGGCAGAGAATTCCACAGATTTACGACCCTCTGAGAGAAGAAATTCCTCCTCATCTCAGTTCTAAAAGGGCGACCCTTTATTCTGAGACTGTGCCCCCGAGTTCTAGATTTCCCCACGAGGGGAAACATCCTCTCTGCATCTACCTTGTCGAGCCCCCTCAGTATCTTATATGTTTCGATAAGATCACCTCTCATTCTTCTAAATTCCAATGAGTATAGGCCCAGCCTGCTCAACCTTTCCTCATAAGTTAAACCCCTCATCTCTGGAATTAACCTAGTGAATCGTCTCTGAACTGCCTCCAATGCAAGTTTATCCTTCCTTAAATAAGGAGACCAAAACTGTACGCAGTACTCAAGGTGTGGTCTCACCATTACCCTGCACAGTTGTAGCAGGACTTCCCTGCTTTTATACTCCAACCCCCTTGTAATAAAGGCCAACATTCCATTTGCCTTTTTGAACTCCCCTGCTCTTCTTCAAAATAGTGCCATGGGATCTTTGATGTTCACCTGAGCGAGCAGACGGGGCCTCAGTTTAACACCCCATCTGAAAGACGGCACCTCTGACAGTGCAGCACTCCCTCAGCACTGCACTGGGGTGTCAGCCTAGATTTTTGTGCTAAGTTCGTGGGGTGGGACTTGAACCCACAACCTTCTGACTCAGAGGTGAGGGTGCTACCCACTGAGCCACGGCTGACACATCAGCGTCAATTTGAATTCGGTAATGACTATACCCAAGTAATTAAATAAAAACTCACCACAAGTGCAGGCGGTGCTCTGACTTTTAAAAGGTTTAAGACTCCGTCTCAGTTCCCATGTGGAATCCGTCGACCGTCTACACTTTCTTGGCCAAATAGGAAGCTTTAAATTTTCAACCTCAGCCCAGCGTGGCCTAGTTCGCGGTGATGAAATGTCAACAGGCAGCAACTGCTCATGACATCAGTAAAATATCTGTTGCCCTTTTTAGCCTCTATTTGGCGTTCAGACAAGTAGTTTTAAAGCAAGCAAGTGCTGTGTCCAGCAAAAGATATTTACAGAAGAGGAATTAGAACAAATATTACAGATTACGTCTTGAACAAACCAGTGTCAATTTGAATTCTGTAATGGATATTCCCACAGCGCACTTTATAGAAAACCTCATAATTAGTGGGATGTAAAGTGCAGTGGCCAAGCTTCATTAAATGTGCAATTAGTTTAGCCAATGCCGTTTAGATAATGCATTCTTATGATACAATTTTATTTTGATCATGAGGACGTTAACAGCATTGTTGGTCCAAAATCAAATGCGTAACAAGATTATACAGAACGGTAGAACATGGGCACTTTACCTTTACAACTGGATTTCAAATTCAACTAAGGATGCTGTGCTGAAAGTCTCCCCTCTCTGCCAAATGTAAGGGTCCTATGTGAATTGGGTTTTGACAGCCTTAAACCAGGTCCTAGTGGCTGTGTGTCCACAGCATGGGGTTGGCGGTATTTCAGCACAAAGTGGTATCAAATTGGCAGCCTCATTCCGAGAGACTGGTGTGGAGAATGAGACTAGTCACACTGGTGCAGAAAAACTACTCTTGTGCTGAAAAACTAAACGCCAACAGGTCTTGGCACAGGCCAGCTTTCCACATATTCTCTCAAGTGCGGTTACTGCCTCCGGGAGGCCACCATTAGTTTCTTCTCCAAGGACAACACTCCCAGCCTATCTATCCAAGGTTCCCAGCTGCCCTCGTGTACAAAACAGAACCAGTGCTGAAAATGTCAGCAACTCCACTTGCGTCGAACTGATGAGAATGTTTGGGACAACCTGCTACGATACATGGGTAAGGTTCTCGCCTCTTGTGAAGCCCAAAACCAGGTAGGGCTCGGCCAAGAAGGCCACTCGGAATTGGTCCTCTTGTGTCATCGGTGGCATGCTGGGGAGGCCAGTCATGCCTCAACGTGCAGGCGCCGGCACCAGACCTCCCTGGGTCCGGGGGTGGGGGGGGGGGAAATCGGGGAGGGGTGCGAGCGGAGGCCAGAAGCAGCCCGTTGTATAATGTAGAGCCAGGAGTGGGCACTCCTGCTCCTTCCGGCTTCACATCCAGGTTAAGTTTTACATTTTTTATTTACCTTTTTGGTGGCAGTCTCCAGCGGTCCCTTTAGAGACATGTTCGCCCGATAAAACTGACCGATCCAATATAGGAACAGGGCCCCCGATTTGCATAGGCAATGGACGACTTCAGGGTGACCTAACCAATATGCCATGAAGTGCACACCCGGCATGAAATGAGCGCGCACACATCATATTTCACTGGCCATTGGAGCCAGAATTACCCGTTCACATTGCAGACCTGCCTTTTCCCACCGCCTCAGCTATTCACATGTTTTCTGTGTCTTTTAACTTTATTTTATTATGCTTCTTCCTATTGTCTCATGTTATACCATTTCAGTCATTTAACCATCTCTTTGTTTTCTGTGCGCGTCTGCCTGTGTGCGCACATCGCACGTGTCTGTGTGCGTGTGCGTGTGCACGTGTGTGTGTGTGTGTTCATGCGCAGGTGTGTGTGTGTGTGTGTGTGTGTGTGTGTTCATGCGCGGGTGTGTGCATGTGTCTGTGTACGTGTCCGGTTATCCCCTCCTTCCCTGCCTTTTTAAATGCTAATCGTCTCTAATCTTTGCCAGTTCTGATGTAAGGTCTGCATCTGAAACATAAACTCTTTACTCTCTCCAAAGATGCTGATTGACCTGCTCAGTTGGCGCGAGTGTTCGGCTTCGTGGTAGCATCCCCACCGGAGTCAGAAGGTGCAGCGTTCGAACCCCGCTCCAGCCAAGTGGAGATCGGAACTCCGGCTCTGAATTCTGGGTGGACACACAGCGGGAAACTTGTGTCCGTCCTGATTCATCCTATGGGTTGTGGGAGCCCACAAAACCCTCCCGCTGTACAGAGCTAACCAACCCTATGGTAAGGATGGTCACGGCCATGAAAGGAGCGATGGTGTTGCGGCCGGTCAGACTGCTGATCAGCCCGCGAGTCCTTCCACTACTTCACACTGTTCTCCAGAGGGGAGAGTATGAAGACACAAAAACAACGTCGTCAGACTGTTAATCAGCCCGTGAATCTTTCCACCGCGTCACACTGTAATCCATGGGACGAGCTTGAAGATTCAAGGCAACTACCTGCTCAGTGCTCAACAAAGAGCCACCCAGTGTCACCCTTTCACCCCCTGGTTCACAGGAGGATTAACAGGTAAAGTGATTAAAAGGCACACCTTTCAGCAAAATTGATCACACTTTATTTAAAAAAAAAAAATATTATGCCCTGATAAGTTAGGAATTGATTGGATGTTTTCTGTTTTGTGCTTGATAATAAATATGGGATGTTTAGTGATGGATTGCAAACACGTAATCAGTGCAGGTTTTAAAAACTCCAATAAACTTAAGTGAAGGGCCAAGGCTTGTAGTGTAGGAAACATGAAGGGGAAGAACCTGCACTGATGTAGTGCCTATCGTGTCCTTAAGATGCCCCAAAGCACTTCACAGTCAAAGCATTGCTTTTGAAGTCTCGTCATTGTTGTTAAATAGGCAAAGGCAGCAGCCAATTTGCAATGAACCACATCCCACAAACAGCAATGAGAATAAATCAAGTAAATTAAATACTTGAAAAGGAAATATTTGCAGGGCTACGGGGAAAGAGCAAGGGAGTGGGGCTAATTGGACGGCTCTTTCAAAGAGCCGGCACAGGCACGATGGGCCAAATGGCCTCCTCCTGTGATGTAGTAAGAGATTGAGTGATGCCGGACTTGGATTTTAAAGGTCTGTAAGATTGCAGGATGACGGGAAAGACTGAGGAAGGTAAAGAGCTGGGAATGAATGAGTTACAAGCAAGTGTTGACGTGATGGGTTTTGATTTTAATCCAGCGAGGATGAAGAGTAGGCAGTACTGTCTACTTACTTGGAGCTGAGAAGGGACAGGAGAGGAAGATTCAGAGGAGCAAGGACCATAATGGCATTGATATAACAGAGAAAGATAAGACAAAAAACAACTGAAGGTCCCCTTCACACAGATTAGTTATTCATCTTCGGAACTGTCATTGTCTTTTATGCAATGTATCAAAGTTCCTCCTTTGCCACTTCTACAATGTGTGAAAAATGGCCCTTGTTGTTTCAGGGTGAGTGGACTGCGCAAGCAGGAGTAGATCAAAAATATAAATACATCTGACAGGGACAACAGGTACAGAAAATTAAAAGAATGTGTGGTTTACACGGATACAGTTATAGAGGAAATAAATTACCTCAAATGTACTGTTCAGTATATTGCTAAAAAGTCAACAGCATAGGCCCGCAGCAAGTCCCTACCAATATAATGCTGGTCCCAGCACCTGTTAGCATACTTGAACCCTAAGCTATATTGTCCAAGAAGTGCGCTGGGGTGGAGATCATGAACCCTCTGTTGACTAGACTGAGGGTTTGGCACCTGGTTTCGATACGCCTGCAAAGCACAGTAACAGCTTCTCTTTTATTTTTGTGCTCCTCAAGGTGGAATCTTTTCATTTCAGGTACCCAGTGGCAGAATCAAAGCAATCGTAGGTCAGCTATAGCACAGCCTGACACAAAATCAAGTTCCCTCCGCTCTGAAAACAACGTACCTCGGCCCTGAAGCTTGGAAAAGCACCCCCTATAGCACTAGCGTGATAGTTTCCACACCGTTGGAATTAGAACTGAATCAAGGCTGGCCAAGCTCATTGCAGATAGACCTCTTATAGCCAGCGACATAAGGTTGGGTTTGAACGTGGGGCCTAGAGGTGAGAGGACAGAGTCTAACCCACTACACCAGCCACTTTTCTGACGGCTTCAACCCATTACTCTTCTCCAGACTGGATGTGAATGAAGATCCCGTCAGAAAATACATCGTCTCTTTCACCTCTGTGCCATTTAGTCCCACAAATGACCTTCATGTATACGATTAGAAAAATGACAGGCAGGTTGAAAGTTCATTTTGATGTTGTTTAAATACCTACAATAAAACATGGAATGATTCATCCTTCAAAGGATTGGAAGTTTCGAATGAAACCTGTTGAATATGTTGAGAAAGCAGAAACATCCTGGGTTCGAAGATTATAGTTGAAAAGTCAAAGGTTTAGCAAATTGAAGTATCATTTATGCAAATAATCAGAAAGAGAACACAAAAGTGCAAAGTAGTTACAGCCTAAGGTTAGTGCACGTCAGCTACAACAAACTATAAATAAAAAATTAGGATTTCTTCCATTTCCTTGTTGCATTGGTTGGTTATATTTGCTCCTTTAGGATTTCCCGTATCACTTCCTGGCAGACAAGGCCAAAGGACTGCCTGAGCCTCTGTGAACGGTGCACTGTAATCAGTTGCCAGGAGGTCCATGACAGTGGTCCATGGTGACAACCCTGCCAATCTTTACCACCTCTGAGGAACTGCCTGGCACCCCTACAATCCCAGCGGCCTGTTCGAGATTGAGAAATTGCCGCCTCCAAGTTCCCCTCCAAGTCACACACCAACCTGACTTGGAAATATATCGGCCGTTCCTTCACGATTCATCCTTCAAAGGATTGGAAGTTTCGAATGAGTCAAAATCCTGGAACTCCCTCCCTAACAGCACTGTGGGAGCACCTTCACCACAAGGACTGCAGCGGTTCAAGAAGGCGGCTCACCACCACCTTCTCGAGGGCAACTAGGGATGGGCAATAAATGCTGGCCTTGCCAGTGGACGCCCACATCCCAGGAATGAATTAAAAAAAACATGAGAACTCTGTAGCACATCAACCTGCTGTGCTATTAGCGAGGGCCTCGTACTTACAGCATGCAACCAATGAATAATGGATTACATTAGGCTAGGGAACAGAAGCAAAGTATATTAGCTCAGTGTTTCATATTATTGGTCTCGTTACAGCTGGAGACTCTGATTATTGCTACATTTTGCTGTTGATGCACGAGTCATCATTAATCAAGGTCTGTATCTTCCACAGCAATACACCAATCACCACATTAAGAGCTATTATTTCTGCCCAGAGAATCCTGTAAGAGATAGAGTTTATGTGGATGATCTCATATTCCCATGACCGTGAGTGAATTAAGTCATCCCCGCGCATGGCTGCTATCTCTTTCAAGTGCGGGGCTGTGTTTCTCTTGAGTTTTTTTTAAAAATACAATGTGAGCCTCCATCAAAATCTATTTTGTTGCATTTCCTTGCAATTTTGTAAACTCTCAAGCAAACCCAACAGATTCGTGCAGTGACGGTTTCTGAAAGGTAAGGTACTGAGGAGAGACCTCACCCGAGAAATGACACTAGTGCCAATACAGGGCCAGCCAATCCAACGTGGCAGAAACGTGACACGGCGTGTGACTGTCGGAACATATTGTGAGGCGTGTGGCAGTGAAAACAGTGATTATCTGTCCATTGGTTTCAACGGTTGAAGAATCTTTTCCAACACGGATGGGGTTGTGTGAGAGGCCTCGTCAGCAGTGCCCGACCATATACACACATCCCAGGCATCAACAAACCTTCCAACCAACATTGCGTTACTGTTTTTTTTGTTGTTGGAGTTAAATTTTGACAAACTACTGTGTTAAATTGTTCAATCAGCACAGTCAAAGCAAAAGAGGCCAAGAGAATTTCTCTTAATCATAAAGGTATACACACAGAGAAGAAAAATGCACTCAAAATCCAATTTTTAAACTTTTTCTTCAAAAAAAATCGCCAATTTTCGCCTCTCTGAAAAGCAGTGCCTTGTGCTGGAGTCGGGTTTCACAGGTGCTATCCTCCCTCCAGTGCTTTCCCCAAGTGTGAGACTAGAGAGTGAGTGCCAACAGACTATCTGAAGGGCATCACAGATAAGCTTAATGCAGTTTTCACCCACCCATTGTCCACCTACACACAACTTGTATTTAAATAACGCCTTTAACGTAGTAAAACACGTTCCAAGGCACTGCACAGGAGTATTTTAAGACAAAAAATTTGACACCGAGCCACATAAGGAGAAATTACGGCAGGTGACCAAAAGCTTGTCAAAGAGCATCTTAAAGGAAATGATGTGGAGATGCCGGTGTTGGACTGGGGTGGACAAAAGTGAGAAGTCGCACAACACCAGGTTATAGTCCAACAGCTTTATTTGAAAGCACAAGCATTCGGAGCTGTTGCTCCTTCGTCAGGTGAAGTAATGACGAAGGAGCAGCCGCTCCGAAAGCTTGTGATTTCAAATAAAGCTGTTGGACTATAACCTGGTATTGTGCGACTTCTCAATCTTAAAGGAGGAAAGAGAGGCGGAAAGGTTTAGGGAGGGAATTCCAGAGCTTAGGGCCTAGGCAACAGAAGGCACGGCCACCAAAGGTTGAGCGATTATAATCAGGGATGCTCAAGAGGGCAGAATTAGAGGAGCGCAGATATCTCTGGGGGGTTGTGGGACTGAAGGAGATTACAGAGATAGGGAGGGAGCGAGGCCATGGAGGGATTTGAAAACAAGGATGAGAATTTTGAAATCGCGGCGTTGCTTAACCGGGAGCCAATGTAGGTCAGCAAGCACAGGGGTGATGGGTGAACGGGACTTGGTGCGAGTTAGGACACAGGCAGCCGAGTTTTGGATGACCTCAAGTTTATGTAGGGTAGAATGTGGGAGGTCAGCCAGGAGTGTGTTGGAATAGTCAAATCTAGAGGTAACAAAGGCAAGGATGAGGGTTTCAGCAGCGGATGAGCTGAGGCAAGGGCGGAGACCGGCGATGTTACAGAGGTGGAAATAGGTGGTCTTAGTTATGCTGCGGATATGTGGTCGGAAGCTCATTTGAGGGTCAAATATGACCCCAAGGTTACAAACAGTGTGATGCAGCCTCAGACAGATGTTAGGAAGAGGGATGGAGTCAGTGGCGAGGGAACGGAGTTTGTGGCAGGGACCGAAAACATATTTAATTGGAGAAAATTTCTGCTCATCCAGAACTGGATGTCGGACAAGCAGTCAGACAATTTAGAGACCGTGGAGAGGTCGAGAGAAGTGGTCGAGCTGGGTGTCGTCACACACACACACACACACACACACACACACACACAGTAGTTCCAGCAGGGGAAACTGAATCGTGATCAGGATCGGCAACACTGGCCGACATCCCCCTTTCGAGCTCAGTGCCAACTCCACTGAGATCAGCTAACTCAGAACGAATCAGGGATTGTACCTTTCCATTGCAATGCACTTAGCAACGGATACAAGGGACCTCGGATTCAAAAGAAATGAGGGAATCCCTCATGTTCAGCTCATGGCCAGTTTGGGTTAGATCATCGGGCATAGAATCAAGTGGAGGCTAGGAACCCAGCCATCAGCAGGAGGGAAGAATTGGCAGCTATTCCACCTCTGATTGTACTTCAGAATTCCCAGAGTGTCTCTGGTCATTAGCTGCTGTGGCTTATGACCAGACAGTAGTAAAATGCATAAAAATTGAATACCAATAGTTTATTTGTTCACCTTCTGGCAACATGCCGTTCACTGGTAGTTGATGAATGGGAGCAGCCTAAAGCACCTGCCTGTTTGACCGTCAGACCGCACACTTGCACGAGCATTATTCAAAAGGAAATCCTGCTGTCCCTCTGTTTACCTGATCTTGCAGACGGCTGGTTTGACACAGGAAGTGAAACCTCTGTGAGCGGCAGTATGTAAACCTCAGGCCCATTCTGTGATGAGGAAGTGGTGCGGGGCGAGAATTCTCCTGTGTAATCCTCGCCCTCGTTATTCTCAAACTCCTGCCAACAACAAAAAATAAAACAGAACACTTTACTTTTTGTCGGACTTGGGAACCCTCTTATTCCCAGGTTTTTCCAGCAAACTTTCACTTGGTCTTAAAATACGAAAAAGTCTGGGTAAACAAGCAGAGCAAAAGCTCATTCTAAAAGTAGCTTTCGATAGAATATAGAGAATTTATATTAAAAAAAAACCCGATAAAGAGAAACAGATCAACTCTAAAATAATGAGGTAAATGCTGAGCAAATAACAAGATATCAGACATTTTCGTTCAGTCGAACAACTTCTTTGTGATTTAGGTTGAAGGTATTCAAGCATTTTGAGAGTCGAGGAACCTCAGGAGCCACATATAAAATCTCAATCCATGTTCTCATTAATTTGCATGTATTCAAATTACTGACGTTAAAAGACCTCGATGTTTTCCGATTTCGGATGCATCCACCAACGAGGCAACAAAAGTGCTAAAAACAACCCACAGAACTCCAGGAGGACAAATCTATTTGCACTCATATTTCTTCTTTGGGTGAGAAACATCAGGGCAAATTGGACCGAGTTTCTTGCACTTCATGGGTCAGAATGTCGAGGGCCAGGGGGGACAGATGTGTCCATCAGTTGCAAATTGGACACCCCTGTTTTAGGCGACAGGCACGGTCCTCTCTCGGTTTCCTTTGTCTGAGTACGGGTGAGCAAGGTACGACCAACACGCGCCAGGGTGAATGGTCCCCTTCCTTCAGACTAAGAATTATATCGACAGAATAACCTTTGCCACCCTAAAAAATTCCCACAACAGTCTTTGAAGTAATGAGTATCCTAACCAATCTGACAAAGAGCCAACCTCACTTTGTCAACAGCTGATAAGCTTGTTCCTCTCTTATTTCCCTCCCATTCATAGCAGATTCAATATCGTGAGGGAAAGGAGAGTATCAGAAAACTTTTGTAGCCTGAAAGAAATGTATTAATACAAGTCAAACAATCCGATTCTTTTTTTGGGTCAGCGCATATAAAATAAGCTCCGGCACCACCACTCGGCATCTGCGTATAATGGTTCACAGTGAGACATCACTTCAGCTGTGCGTCAGCCACTGTTTGATCTGACAGCCCAGCAGTTATGCTGTTAACGACTGCTGCTATTTTGTGTCTTGATTACCCAGCTTAACGTCACCGCTCTACACTACTTATTACACAGTCTGAGCAAAGTGTGTGGTCCTGTGATTCATATGGAACCAAACAATTTACTTCATCTTTCTCCTCTTGGCTATCCTCCTCCTGTTTCTTTCCCTTTTAGTTTTGCCAATCTTCACAGGAATTCAGGAAGTTCTGTTGTTTTGGGGGAAATGCTCCCACAATATCATGGGAAATATCCCAAACACTACAGCCTTTGTTTTTTTTTTAAGTTCTGAACTCTTTGGACTTGAATGTGTAGCCTTGAATTCTAACTCTGTATTTCCCCTACGTGATTTCAAATGACCCTATCAACATCATCGACGAAACGTGGCAGAACCATCACTTGAATGTTTTTTTATTGTGAGGTTAAGGGTGGTGATCTGGGTGTTTAGTCTGAATTACTCAATAATCCCACCAAGGTTAATTTCTGGAACATGGCAAGTAAATTATTGCAACTTTTTCTGGACACTAAGGGAATCGAGAGATATGGGGATTGGGCGGGAAGGTGGAGTTGAGGTAGAAGATCAGCCATGATCTTACTGAATGGTGGAGCAGGCTCAAGGGGCCGTATAGCCGACTCCTGCTCCTATTTCTTATGTTCTTAACCAGAGGAAATCTAAATTCCAAATGGTAAGCTTTTTAAATCAGTATTAAAATTCCACATAGAATCATACAACACAGAAGGAGGCCATTCGGCCCATCGTGCCTGTGCCGGCTCTTTGAAAGAGCCGTCCAATTAATCCCACTCCCCCGCTCTTTCCCCATAGCCCGGCACATTTTTCCATTTCAAGTACATATCCAATTCCCTTTTGAAAGTTACTATTGAATCTGCTTCGACCACCCTTTCAGTCAGCGCATTCATTATTATGGCACCTTAGTTGTCTTAGGGTGACATTCTGTTATTATAAAGTACATGCATGGTGAAGTGCTGAAGCGCAGCAAAGATTTAAATTCCAAATACATATATCTTCAGTTTCACTGTTGCATTTATGTCGCTCTCCTGGTTTCAATGGACTGCTTCCATTATGCAGTGGGTTTTTATTTGCATTACCTGTTCAAGCCATGACAATAACCGTTCCTTCTGTTGCCTGGGCCCTAAGCTCTGGAATTCCCTCCCTAAACCTCTCTGCCTCGCTACCTCTCTTTCCTCCTTTAAGACCCTCCTTAAAACCTACCTCTTTGGCCAAGCTTTTGGTCACCTGCCCTAATTTATCCTTATGTGGCTCGCTGTCAAATTTTTTGTCTTAAAATACTCCTGTGCACCGCCTTGGGACGCTTTACTACATTAAATACAAGTTGTTGTTGTTGTTGTTGTTGTGAATTGGTTAATTTGGGAGAGTGGATGGAGCACCATCATTTTAATGCTATAACTTTGGGTGCAGAGCAGTTTTGATAAGGAACATATTATCTCCGACACCTGCCAATGGCCAGACTGGGACCATACTTTAAATCACTGCAGTACCTGGGGGTGGCGGTCATTCATTAAATTTATTACATAGAATGACATAGAATTACAGCACAGAAACAGTTCGTCCCAACTGGTCCATGCCGGTGTTAATGCTCCACACAGTTCTTCTCTCACCTTACTTCATCTCACCCTATCAACATATCCTTCCATCCCTTTCTCCCTCATGTACTTAGCTAGCTTCCCCTTAAAGGTATCTATGCTGTTCACCTCAACCGTGAGGGACACACTTTTTCTTTCTTAAAAGCATTTTTTATGAGGGAAAAAAAACCTGTAAATCTTTGACTCAGTTGCAGTAAAGAGGCAGAACGCAGATTTCTATAGTCAAAGGGCCGAATGGCCTACTCCTGTTCCTATTTCTTATGTTTGTGTTAAAGTAGGGCACACAGAAGTTAGAAAACGTGCAAAATGACAGTGGAGCTGAAATTCAACTTTGTTGGTGAAGGAAGATCAGGCGGGTGTATAATGGGCGGTCGCTCCGCTACGGCCCGATCTGTCCCCTTACCAAAGCTGAATTTCACCTCCAGTTATTCAACCATAACGGTAATGATTGCTAAGTAATGAAAACACAACACTTCAGCTCAGACTCAATGGTCTGATTCTCTGGAGGGCTGTTCCTAGGACAGAAATGGCAGCCAGATTCCAAATAAACCCTGCAGAGGGGCTACTTTGCGGCGAAGTTTCTCATCTTTTCAAACTTGTTAATCCAAAAAAAAAATCAATGTCAATTAAAATGGCAAATGGCACTTTGCCAAAGAAATCTCACTAATTATCTTCACTAGACGTTCGCCATATTCACAAGATTGTTAGAGAATTTGGGGCATCACTTTTGTAAAAAACCTGAAAGGATTCAGACGCACACTGTAGCCCAAAAGTCTCAGTTCTCACCCAGACCAATAGGTACAGCAACATACCATGGGCAAAAAAATATATTTCTTCAATCAACTGCAACGATACATATCCAATTTTGGGAGTAACACTGGTGCTGGAAGCCACTGAGCAGTCTACAATGTCCTGACCTACTCTATGGGAAATTAGGCCCCAGAGTGAAGAGAACAGAGGCTGAGGAAACTAAAAGCTATTCTCTGTCAGACATCAGCCAATAAGAAAGTTTAAGATCCCCTCCCTATCCTACATATCGATAATAGTTCATATCTATGCTCGACTTGAAAATCCACAGCTCTTGGAGGGTGGGGGTTAGGAACTCCCTGATGGATCAGTAGGTAGCTCCGGACCAGGAAGATCCCAGGGGATGGTCCATGCTCTGTGCTAAGTTAGCCAGTCTCAACCACCACAGCAGTAAGGTGCTACAATTGACGCATGTCCCCAGGTTCTGAAGAAAGAGGCTCCTGTGTTGTTAACTGGTGGCCCTGCTAATAAGTAGATGTCTGGGGGTTTTGGATGAAGGGGGGTTTTGGATGAAGGGGGGTTTTGGATGAAGGGGGGTTTTGAGTGAAGGCAGCAACTACCACAGCTGTGACACCCCCCATGGCCAATTAGCCTGCCAACGCTCAACTTTTGAGGTGCAAGCATGAAGAATGGCCACTTGGATGAAGTACTGGATGTCTGCCAACGCACTGGATCCAGAGCCCAGTTCAATTCACTGCCACTGCTCTGCCAACGCCCTGGATCCAGAGCCCACTTCAATTCACTGCCACTGCTCTGCCAACACCCTGGATCCAGAGCCCAGTTCAATTCAGTCGGGTGCTCTGCCAACGCCCTGGATCCAGAGCCCAGTTCAATTCACTCTGGTGCTCTGCCAACGCCCTGGATCCAGAGCCCAGTTCAATTCACTCTGGTGCTCTGTCAACGCCCTGGATCCAGAGCCCAGTTCAATTCACTCTGGTGCTCTGCCAACGCCCTGGATCCAGAGCCCAGTTCAATTCACTGCCTTCATGAAAACTGAAGGAAAACCAAAAATCTACTGTTGTAACTCACAGAATCGGTACAAACTCTATGACTTTCCCCCCAAAACAAAAGTGAAAGCTAGACTCACCCACAACCCATCATCACCGGCCTCTTTGGAGCACAGCATTGCAGCTAAGACTGACTGGTGTTCTATTATACATGAGTGCTTAAAGAAATTGTCACTGGAACAAAGGAGGAGATTTTGGCTTCAAGAAGGCACTTATGTGCCACAAATAGAAGAATAGATGAGGTGGACTGTGGCAATGATAGAGTGACGATAAACCAGGCTTGGCCTCATGAAATCATGGAGCTGAAATAACTTAACTGCTGCTGGTGCAATTATCTAAGAACTATTGGATTTTTAGAATGGAGCAGGATTTCAAAGATCTTGGAACTGTTACCAGGACTCCCAAAAATGATACTGAAAACAGTCAGCGCACGGCACCCTAAACACATTTAGAGAGAAGCATTTTCACCGAACCAGGCCAATCTTCAGTCAGATCCACCCTCTTTCTGTCGGTGCATAGTCAGAAGAGTTACAACAAAGCAACATTTTTGCTTTTGTAAATCATCATTTCCTGATCTTTACTCATCTTCACCACATCTGTCCTACCATCAGCATTCAAAACACCTCAACATCCCAAAATAATAACAGAAGATGACTAGATCACCTTACCTTTCATCAAGTATCACCCTCTAGAGTAACTTCTGCAGTGGCACCAGCTGAGAGACACACCAAGACACTCAACCATTCCTTCCAGTGTATTTAGAGATGGCAGTCAAAGCAAATATTATTTTCTGACTGTGTCGTCACTGCGCATTGGTTCTGTCAACATCGGCAACACCGAGGGTTTTGTTAAATACTAGCTACCAGAAAGCATGCCTGGCTCTTACATAATCGCTGGTTACACATGGGATGAATCTTCAAGTTCTTTCAGTCTCCGATTTCATTTGTGCACCTTCTGGATGGGACTGTGTGCTGTCTCTCCCTTCTTACAGTCTCAACACCTCCTCCTACGCTGAGATGTAACGAAGCTCGCCGGCACTCTGGCACAAATTTATATTTTATCCCCACAATTACACGGAACATGGCTTCATGCTCTGAAGCCCCTCTGAATAATGACGTGGATATATTGTCAAAAGTTCTCTTTGTTCTACTTCTTTCATGCAGAACTTTCTGGTAGAATTTATGGCCTTTTAAATAACCGGTCAGGCCACTGTCACCAGAATCGTAACACAGTGCACATCAGGGGCTGCAATCAGCGCATGCCAACTGGCTCTTCGTTTTGTTTAAAATGCCAAAAAGCCTCCACAAAAATCCCAACAATGGAGAGTATTTCTTGACATTATTCCTGCCTGCGAGGTGACCTCTATCTAATTTGAATAATAATGACAGAAAGGTCTTTATAATTTTGTTGCAGCTTTAGTTATCTGAATAGCTTCGAGCTTGACTCTAACATTCCAAACCATTAGATTCCAAAGTTAATTCAAAGGCTGAATGTGATGCAGAACAGAAGCCATGAACTGGTCCGGCAAATGTACACTTGATTCTGCATGATAGAATTAATTTCCTAATTATATCTTAAAATTAAATATCAAATCATTAAAAAGGTACAACACAGAGGAATCATTTTACACCTGTATTATGATTATATCTCTGAAGATGCAGATTTCGGTGACGTTTTCAATCCACATTGCTCAAGAGTTAATTGTTTTTGGTTGTGTGGTACACCAGAGATTGTGCAATAGGTTTCAATAATACGACAATGTGCAATTATATAATGCCTTTAATGTTAAAGAAAATAAGCCCCAGAGCACTTCACAAATGGAATTGGGCGAACAAACACTGAGCTGTGTGGTGGGAGAGACTGGGAGGGGTGATTGAAGGCTTGGTCACAAAGGTGGGTTATGAGCAGGTTTTTAAAGGTGGAAAGAGAAGCGGAAAGACAGAGAGAGAGAGAGACAGAGAGAGAAGTGGAAAGGTGGAGAGAGAGAGAGAGAGAGAGAAGTGGAAAGGTGGAGAGAGAGAGAGGGAAAAGCGGAAAGGTGGAGAGAGAGAGAGAAGTGGAAAGGCAGAGAGAGAGAGAGAGAGAGAGAGAGAGGGAAAAGCAGAAAGGTGGGGAGAGAGAGAGAAAGAAGTGGAAAGGCAGAGAGAGAGAGAGAGAGAGAGAGAGGGAAAAGCGGAAAGGTGGAGAGAGAGAGAGGGAAAAGCGGAAAGGTGGAGAGAGAGAGAGAGAGAGAGAGAGGAAAGGTGGAGAGAGAGAGAGAGAGGGAAAAGCGGAAAGGTGGAGAGAGAGAGAGAGAGAGGAAAGGTGGAGAGAGAGAGAGAGAGAGAGAGAGAGAGAAAGGAGCAGCCAGGCAGAGAGAGAGAGAGGGGAGCGGACAGGCGGAGAGAGAGAGAGAGAAAAGCGGACAGGCAGAGAGAGAGAGAGAGGAAAGGTGGAGAGAGAGAGAGAGAGAGAGAGAGAGAGAGAGAGGAAAGGTGGAGCAGGAGAGAAAGGAGCAGCCAGGCGGAGAGAGAGAAAAGCGGGCAGGTGAAGGGAGAGAGAGAGAGAGAGGAGCGGCCAGGCGGAGAGAGAGAAAAGCGGGCAGGTGGAGAGAGAGAGAGAGAGAGAGAGGAGCGGTTGGGCGGAGAGAGAGAAAAGCGGGCAGGTGCAGAGAGAGAGAGAGAGAGGAGCGGTTGGGCGGAGAGGTTTAGGCAGGATAGAGAGGGTTGAGGCGGTTGAAGGTTCTGCTACCAATTGTCGGGTGAAGGGAGAGGGCGTGTATAAAAGGCCAGATTCAGAGGACTAAGAGGCTGGAGCAGGTTGCAGATAGGATGCAACAAGGCCACGGAGGGATTTAAAGATGAAGACAAGGATTTTAAATTCAATGTATTGGGGATCATGGACCCCGTGTTGATCAATGCAGACAGTGGGACGGACTTAAAAGTGGGGCAGGATACAGGTAGCAGACTATGACAAGTTGGAGTGTGTGCAGGGTGGAAGGTCAGCAAGCAGGACATTGGAATAATTGGGGTCGATTTTAACTTTAGGCCGTGCGACCGGCGGAGGACGCTGGCAGCTCGCTCGTTCCGGGAGCAAAGAGGCCAGAGACATTTTGAGGCCCCGGGCCTCATTTAATTGGAACCCAGGAGCTGCGAGTGCCAATATTGGGCGGACCGAAGGGTGGGGGAGCCCAGGACGGCAGCGGCCCATGCTGGACCCCACAAAAATACCTGTCCAGGGCCTCTTCGACTCTATCGCTGGTGAAACCGGTGGGAGAGTGTGTGACGCGAGCTCTGACCGGTTCTGCTGTGAAATACTTCTGACATGGGAGGATTGTCTTGACTTGGGGATTAACACACTCAGTCTAGATCTCGTCAAAGAGTTTTATTTAGTAGTGTTATACAGGAACATAGGATCAGGAGTAGACCATTCAGCCCCTCGAGCCTGTTCCGCCATTCAATTAGATCATGGCTGATCTGTACCCCAACTCCATTTACCCTGTCTTTTCTCCATATCCTTTGATACTCTTACCTAACAAAAATCTATTGATCTCAGTCTTGAAAACTCTTGACCCAGTATCCACAGCCTTTTAAGGGAGTTCCAGATTTCCTCTTAAAGACAGCAGATTGTTCCACTAGATGACTTCATCCTTTAAAGAATAAATGTAGGGTTCAGTAGAACCAGCAGTTGCTGGAGCAACATCAAAACCCGAGACCACTGACCACAATTCATCTTGTAACCCTCCTGATCTATTGCGTTGTGTTGTTGTAGAATTATTTGTGTTGATGAAATATAACTGAAGAATTGCTTTGGAGCGGTTCAGTACTGTTTATGTCCCTGCTCGAATCTACCTCTAGCTCTTTACCAATGCAAGATAAATCTCCTTTACAAATTATGGTTTTTAAGCAGTATGTCTGCCAAAGATTATTCCTTCAACAGCATCTATGCTTTGAGGGCATGATTACAAATATCTAATACAGTGGAGAGTGTATTTACACCGAATGTTTTCCTACTTATAAGAAAGGAAGAGGAGTGAAGTAGCTTTTGTCAATGGCCCTGGTCTTGATGGCAGATATCCCATCAACGAGCAGATGCTGCTGATAACTTTAAGGCAGCATTACACCTCAAATCAATTTCACACACGCAGTTTAAAACTATCAGTATTACTCATTAAGTTAACATATCAGTATCACTCATTAAGTTAGCATGTCGGTATTACTCATTAAGTTAACATATCAGTATCACTCATTAAGTTAGCATGTCGGTATTACTCATTAAGTTAACATATCACTATCGCTCATTAAGTTAACATGTCAGTATCACTCATTAAGTTAACATTAACCTTAACTTCCCACATTGGGCAGTCCAAAAGGTGCAGCAAAGAGACCTTACTAAATAATTGATGTAAATACTCTGGTGCGGCTCAATTAATATTTCTTCTTCTCTCGATCAATACAGTTGATCATCATACATCATTGTACTGAAAGAAATGCTGCAAATCAGTGCCATTTGTACCATTTTGCTTTCATTTACTTGATTAATTGTCAGTATCCATTAAGATTTGTCCTTCGAGCTCCTGCAATGCCAACATACCCTGCTCCCCCTCTTCCTCACACAAACTATCAGCAATACCCTTTGTAAATACCGTACCTGTGGGGGGGAAAACTACCAGTTTACAGACCTAAAGCATCTTGGTCAATAGGGACCTCAATTCATTTTGTTATCCGTTCTGACCTTTTGCAATGGAAGTAGTCAAGATAATTACAGATTAGCAAGGCCATTTGACCCATGATACTGCACCCATCAGAAAGACTTCACTTTCCCCACCAACTGTAGCATCCAATTGTTCCTCAAATGATTCCAGGGATTTTGCCTTTCCTACTCTATCCAGATGTTCATTCCATTCCAGTGCTGATCGCTCCGTGTGAAGAAATGGATGACATCAACAAGCAATTTGCCCTGTACTGGTTTGAACCAGTCTTCCCTTGCCCTACTCTTGCACTATAGTTTGAAGTGATAGTCTGGATTCACCTTTTCTATACTGTTTACTATCTTATATACCTCTGGGAGACCACTGCTCAGTCTCCTCCCGTCAAGGCGGAAAAGTCCCGAGTTTCTCCAGTCTTTCCTTATAGTCTAGGTCTCTGACACTACGGATCAGCCTCATGGCTCTTCTCTCAACTGCCTCCAGTGCTTGACTATCTCTCTGTATCTCAGTGACCCAAACGGGAGACAGTACTCAACGTGGGCTCTGACTATATGGATCAGCATTATTTTGACTTGTTGATTCCTACTGTGTGCAGTGGTTGCACGTTTTGAGTGTCGAGTCTACTCAGACCCTTGGATCTCCTTCGGTTTCATCCTTAGCTATAACACCACCATTCATGCGGCACCTGTGCGGCCCGATATTTCTTCCTGTGTGCGCTTTGCTGCTGTCAGCAGTCGGATCTCTGCTTGCACCATATTCTTTTCTTTATCGCTAACGGAATGTTAAGCTCCTTTAACAAATACATGATATTGAAGTATAGTATAATAAAGATAATTCTGCAGGAGTACTGAGCATTATCTTTGAAGGCACTAGTACAAGTACCAGACCCGGTGCAGACTGCAAACACAGGTTTTTAAGGCTTACATTAGAGAACTATATCAGCGGTGCTTTCTTGCAACCATCACAAGCCGTCACGAATCCTCGGGACAAGGTTGCAAGTACTTAAACCCATAGTACAGTGTCATGCTTTCAAAATGTTGGGAGTTGAAATATCCCCACGGCTTCCTGCTTCTTGATCTTGCAGGATCTGACCTTCACTGTTGTGCGCACTTTGCCTTGTGATGTCAGGGAGCGAGTGAACTACGTGCCTGTTAAATCAGGAAATCCCACCTCTGCCGCAATCAATACAAGTATCGGTGATGTATGTAAGCGCACGAGAGACGAGGACATGTCTGGCACATGGGGACTAAGAAAGATAGAAAAATAGAAGAGGAATCACAGAATCACAGAATCCCCACAGTGCAGATAGAGGCCATTTCGGCCCATCGAGCCTGCATCGACACATATCCCACCCTATCCCGGTAACCCCACGTATTTAATCCCTCCTAACACTAAGGGTCAATTTTATCATAGCCAAATCAACCTAACCCGCACATCTTTGGAGTAGGCCATTCAACCCTTCGAGCCTGCTCCGCCATTCAATATGATCATGGCTGATCCTCTATCTCAATGGCCCAAAAATTAGTGCCGCTACGCGAGAGTACGCACTGTGTACTCTCGCGTATTCTGTCTCCAATTGCCGGTTTTCTGCATGCACTGCGCATGCGCTGAAAACCGGCACTTGGTGATTTCAAAAGGGGGCGGTTCCTAGGTGAACCGCGTGCGCGCTACAGGCTGCGCGCACGCAGTGCACTTAGTGCTTTGAACGCGCAGGTAAGCATGGAACATTTTACACATAAAGAAAGGAGGCGTAAGACCCTCTTTTAACAAGGTAAGTAGTTAATTAAGTATTATTTTGAATTTTTTTCAACAGGTATATCTTTTTTAGAGACTTTAAAGAAAGGTAAGTTTATTTTTATAACTTTTTAAAAGATTTTAAATTTTTTCAAAAATTTTATTTTTTGTTTAAAGTGGTTAATTTATTTAACTATACTTATTTTATTAATGTGATGGTTTTTTTTAAATTTAATTGAGGTTTAGCTGTTCTTTTGGGGGGGTATAGTATTCATAGCTTTCACAGCCATGCTGTGAAAGCTCTGAATGAAAGATGGTGTGCTGCCATTGGCTCTAACTGAGTCACGTGATCCCACAGCTCGCACGAATTAACTGCGCCTGTGGGATACGAAAGCCCTGCACAGCTGCTGTCCAGAACATCAAGTTCGTGCGAGCTGGGAATAAAAAAGCCAGCGCGCAGTGAGAGATCGCGGGGAGGCCTTACCCCTGCACGAAGGCTCACTCACTAATTTTTGGGCCAATACCATATTCCCGCTCTCTCCCCATACCCCTTGATGCCTTTTGTGTCTAGAGGCGGTGTTTTTCAGCACCGTGTTCCTAAACATTCTGTGTGTATTTAAACATTACTTTCCTGTGGTGAGATAGCGCGTTATTTACTACACTGTGTTATTATTCTGAATTAAGTTATCTTCTGACACAATCATGCGCAAGCTCGCAATATTAAGAGTTCAGTGAAAAGCGGGTACAGAAAGTCTGCAACCTGAGTATTATGATTAAGTGGGATTTGTGAGACTAAAACAGGATTGTAAAATGTTACCTTTGCTTCATAAAAGAACAAAAAAAAAATCCTATTTTGTTTTGAAGTATCTTTTTAAAAATAAAATGATATGGATCTGGTGTTTAGCAGAGTTGTCCGGTATTTTGTGTTCTACGATACTGGTGTCTGCATGTGTAGAATTATTTGATAGGGGATTTTTTTCCAATGTTTCAATTGTTACTTTTAATTATTTATAGAATCATGCAGCTCAGGAGGAGGCCATTCGGCCCGTCGTCCCTGTGTCGGCTCTTTGAAAGTGCTGTCCGCTTTAGTCCCACACCCCAGCTTCTTCCCCATAACCCCGCTTACTGCTGCTTTTATGTGCAGTGAGTTGCAACCCAGATGTCAGGGAGCGATTTATCTATGAATCGAACAGGTAAATGGCACTGGAGCGCTCCTTCCTCAGAGGAAACGGGCAGGTGGAAGCTGAATGAAATAAAAAACAAAGGAATGGCACAGAGGCCAGCAGTGCACTCATCAACTACGCCAGAGAAATATGGAGGAAGATGTTACAGTTTGGACTGAGTTCTTTTCTAGATACAAGAAAGTTCTAAGTTCACACTCCTTCATTGTAACATACTTTAGAAATGGTTGCAATCAGAGACTGATACCAAGGCTTACCAAATTAGATGAGAGCGCTAGCGATCTGGTGGTTAGATGGCTCAGTGTCAAGCTTAGCACCGAGGAGTCAATCCAATTTACACATGCTTATCCAAACTGAAGTAAGTGGAAATCCTGGATCCTTTAATTGGCAATCAACAACCAGCAAAAATGTGCAGCAAATCATATTGGTTTGAAGGTTAAACTGGCAGATGTTGAAGTTTTTTCTTTAAATCTCCAAAGTTCATTGATCCAATGCTTCCCTCTTCGTTGAAGAACGTGAGGTTGTTCCATTATAGCATCCACAGTTGTCCTGTTCAGAGTCTTCGCAAACTCTAACCATCTCCACTCGCCCACCAGATGCAAACTTTACACAGACAACCGTTATTGAACTGAATGAAGCCTTTATTGGGCAGATTTCTGAATCGATATCAATACTGGTTCAGCCTGTTATTAGTGTAAAGCTCCAACTCTTTGAAACATACGTATCTATGCAACACTTGGATTCGGAAAAGACCCTTAACTTTTAATAAGTTGTTAAAGTACATCCAGTGAAACCTATAAACAGACACTCCCAAATAAAACCAGACACCTGCAAAAAACGGACACTTACTGAGAGACCCAAAGAAGTAAGCAGGGTAAAAATATACAAGAGGCACACTGAAACCACGCACACTCGTAAGTTACCATCTACGGACAGCCTTCAATGCACCAAGCCCTTTTACAACTTAAAACACGGGGCACGCAGGTCAGCGCGAGGTGGCAGTGGGTTTTGTGAAAGAAATGGCCTTTGTGAAATGGGGAGCTTTCTTACCCAGCATCCATAGCGGCAGAGAAACTGCTCTATCTCTGGGATTGACTGCTTGTACGGCCATTTTTTATTCGTTCATGGGATGTGGGCGTCGCCGGCAAGGCCAGCATTTATTACCCATCCCTAATTGCCCTTGAGAAGGTGGTGGTGAGTCGCCTTCTTGAACCGCAGCAGAGGGCAGTTAAGAGTCAACCACATTGCTGTGGGTCTGGAGTCACATATAGGCCAGACCAGGTGAGGACGGCAGATTTCCTTCCCTAAAGGACATTAGTGAACCAGATGGGTTTTTACGACAATCTGGTAGTTTCATGGTCATCATTACTGATACTAGCTTTTTATTCCAGAATTTATTTAATTAACTGAATTTAATTTCCCCAGCTGCTGTGGTGGGATTTGAACTCATGTCTCTGGATCATTTGTCCAGGCCTCCGGATTACTAGCCCAGTAACATAACCACTGTGCCACCGTTCCCCATAAGAGCGGTGTCTCTGCCACTATGGATGTTGGGTAAGGAACGCCCCATTCTACTTTATATTTTTTTTTAAGTACCTACAATGGCCATTTCGAAAATAAGGACACCTGCAAAGAAAGAACAGCTGATGTCAGTCCCTAAGTTGTGCATAATTTACAGGTTTCACTGTATTTTGAAAATAGTATAGAAAAGCTGAGGCCCAGTATTGTACTGCAGAGAACTGAAATAAGTGGCAAAATTTCTCCAGGCATAATCTTAACCATTTAGATACGACTCACTACAGAGAGCATATTGAACATTTCAATACCTCCAATGCACAATTAGTTAAACACGTGCCGTCTTAGCCGCACCTCCCCCCCACCCCCTCCCCGCGCACACACACACACACACACACACACCCAATAGGGCACACGGCGTTCGATTGCCTTTGATCTTTACCATTACACATGTTTCGAGCTTTCCTACCTTTTGGCTGAAATTTTTGACTGCAGAAATCGGTTCCTGTGGGAATGAAGATGAAGAGATGAAATTTTGAGGCAAACAATGCATTGATTTTGAAGATACTGCGAGTCTTAACTAAATGAGCCTAGAGCTCAAGGTGAAGCTTTCCAAACGTCTGCAAAATTCACGCACGTGTGCGGCCTGAAGCCTGGGAGATTAAATGTGGAGATCGAATGGAAAGACTGGAGGGCAGCTGGTGAAGGGTTCCCGAGATCACCACAGTTGGTGCCATGCCACTGTATTTGCAATGTGCAGCATGTTCTGAGACAATCTCGGTACATTCCAATCAGGATGATTTACAAATAAAAGTAGCTTATAGTTTTAAAATGGTCTGTGTGTCCACGGTCAGCCCAAGCAGCTGTAGAATTGGAGAGTTTTAGAATCTAGCATAATTTCACCGGGGTTGGCACCTTTTACCGGGTCTAAAACCAATTTTGGCAGATTCCCTCACGCCAGTCTCTCTTTTAAAGGCAGATGGTTAGACCTCAGCGAGACTATTGTGTCCAATTCTGGGCACCACCCTTTAAAAAGGACATCAAGGCCCTGGAGAGGTTGCAGAGGAGATTTACTAGAATGGTACCGGGGATGTGGGGCTTCACTTATGTGGAGAGACTAGAGAATCTGGGATGGTTCTGCTTAGAGCAGAGAAGGTTAAGGGGAGAATTAATAGAGGTGTTCAAAATTATGAGGGACTTTGATAGAGTAAATAGGAAGAAACTCTTTCCATTGGCAGGAGGGTCGGTAACCAGAGGGCACAGATTTAAGATAATTGGCAAAAGAACCAGAGGGGAAATGAGGAGAATTTTTTTTACGCAGCGAGTTGTTGTGATCTGGAACGCACTGCCTGGAAGCAGAGTCAACGGTAACTTTCAAAAGGGAATTGGATAAATACTTGAAGGGAAACATTTGCAGGGCTATGGGGAGAGCGCAGGGGAGTGGGACGAATTAGATAGCTCCTTCAAAGAGCACGATGGGCCGAATGGCCTCCTTCTGTGCTGTATGATTCTGTGTTTCAAAGATGGAAAGCTGGGTAAGACCGGCAAATCTGACCTGTGAATCACAGATTGCAGCGCCATAAGATGTTGGGAGATCAGAATGACCTTCATTATCTCTCAGAAAATATGCCAGTAAGACAGCACAGGTAGAACAGATGCAGTGATTCCACTGAAATGGACGTTATTTTTATTTTTAAAATATGGGAATTTTGGTGTCAGGTTTCCATTTTTGTAATTTTCTGGACAGCTTGCTCACAGAACTGGACGGGTGGCAGTCCTGGACTTCATTATTTCAGGCTCGACATCCTTTAATTTGATAAACACAAAAGGGTGCCAAGGCAATGGCAGCAGGTGTGATTAAGAAAAATGTCCACATAACTGGGCAAAATATCACAGCGGTTGAGCTCTGGTCAGGGAAAACCGGATATGAATCAGTTTTCAGTAGTTTATGACAAATAGTTTGATTCGAGTTTGCTGCTCTTTGCATAGTTGCTGTTGTCATGAGGTCAAATGATTTCCACCAACGGGATTGGTGAACATGCTCTCCATGACAAACACAGCAGTGGCACAGTTTTTGTGGCACAATTTACCCTCCAGTCCTTTATTTCTATGATTTTTTTTTAGCAGTGGCAGTGTGCAAACGCAAGGAATGAGCTCGGGGAACGGATGGTCAGTGGCTGGAAGAGAGTAACCAACTGCAGCGTTGAGATAACAAGCTGGTGCCATGTCTCTCTTACCCACCTTACAACCTGTGGGGGGGGGGGGGGGGGGTGAAAGGGGGTGGAGGGGGTGGGGAGAGTGAAAGGGAGTGGAGGGGGGCGGGGAGAGGGGAGGGCTCTAGTAGGGGTGTCTCGCAGTGGCAAACAAAATTCAAACACCAAACTGCCTGCAAACATTTCCTGTGTTGCTGATGGATGTGGCCCATGCGAAGTGGTTAACAAAGTGCAAGAATGCAGATGAAAGGAGCAACAGAAACAGAAAAGAAAGCAACAAAACAGAATGGGTGGAGAGACAGTGATCAGCCATAGAACCCTTACTATGCTGCAAATATCTCTCGGCCTCCCTCCTTCCAACTTCTCTCTTGTACTTCTCATAATTTCTCTCGCCAAATCGTATAAATCGCTCTCCTCCTCTTTTTCCTGTCACCCCCCCCCCCCCCACCGCCCCACACACCATACTCCCACGTCCTTTAACTTATTGGTCACTTGCACTGCCCACCCCACCCCCCCGCCCCCTCCCCGAAGCTCTGTTCCATCTGCTCCTATTCCTGAAATCAGCAGCAAGGCACAGAAAATACTTGCACCTGTTATCGGGTTGAAAATTGCATTTGGAAGATTGGATGGGAGAACATTATCCTTTGACATCCAGGAGTTAGGTTTGAATGTAACTCAAACTTAGGGGATCTCTCACTCCCCTCCCCTCAAAAAGTAACCTGGTATTTTGAAAAGAATGACAAATACTGGAACTCATAAAAAGATCAAGTCAGTGAGTAATTCTCACCAATTCTATAATATCACAGTGTCAAATTCCCTCTTTACAAGTTCAAAGGTGCATGATGGAGTAAATCTACTAAACAATCTAATCAAGCAGTGCGGATAGTGGGTGTTTTGTATTAGTTTACACAGTAGTTTGCAGAAATATATACAACATCTCAACCAGATAGCAATCTCTTCTTTCCTAATTGCCATCTATTCCTCTGTATGTAACTGATCTGGAATAATATCTATTTATTTTTACTTTCAGTATCTGGAGTTTAAATCGCTACCCATTAAAAAGGACTTGGCAACAGTACGGAGTCAGCAATTTGTTAGCTATTTCGCCAAATTATTTATCAAAGGTTTAACTTCAGTTGCGTGGATAGACTGGAGAAGCTGGGCTTGTTCTCCTTGGAGCAGAGAAGATTGAGAGGAGATTTGATAGAGGTGTCCAAAATCATGAGGGGTCTGGACAGAGTAGATAGAGAGAAACTGTTCCCATTGGCGGAAGGGTCGAGAACCAGAGGACACAGACTTAAGGTGATTGGCAAAAGAACCAAAGGCGACGTAAGAAAAAACTTTTTTACACAGCGAGTGGTTAAGATCTGGAATGCACTGCCTGGAAGGGTGGTGGAGGCAGACTCAATCATGGCTTTCAAAAGGGAGTTGGATAAGTACCTGAAGGAAATAAATTTGGAGGGCTACGGGGAAAGGGCGGGGGAGTGGGACTAGCTGAAGTGCTCTTGCAGAGAGCCGGCACGGGCTCGACGGGCCGAATGGCCTCCTTCCGTGCTGTAACCATTCTATGATTCTATGAAAGGTCTGTCACGACTTTGGGAACCAATAACCTTGTTGGCAAATACTCGGTGAGCTCGTCCGCATGAGAAGATTTAAACTGTTGCAATAACAGGGTGAGGAAAAGACCTTTGGCAATATTCCCATACGGAAACAAGCAGTATCTCTAGATAGGGACAGAAAAACATGAATGACCAACACAAATACTAAACATCTATCAGCGTCTCTAAACTATAAAACAGGCACCAAGGTGGGTTATGAAAAATATGCAACATTTCTAGAAAGGGGTTTGGTGACAGATGCCTATAGCAGTAACTTCATTAATAAGATTTAAATTGCCTTGAAATTTGTTGAAATTCTATGTTTTTCCCCCTGCTTTTTAGCTCTGTAGCCTCACTTTCCACTTCATTATGGGTGTCAGCCGTGGCTCAGTGGGCAGCACTCTCTCTATCGCCCGAGTCAGAAGGTTGAGGGTTCAAGTCCCACTCCAGAGACGCGAGCAAAAAATCTAGGCTGACACTCCAGTGCAGTGCTGAGGGAGTGTGGCGCTGTCAGAGGTGCCGTCTTTCGGATAAGATGTTAAACCGAGGCCCCGTCTGCTCCTCTCAGGTGGACGCAAAAGATCCCACGGCACTATTTTGAGATGGGGAGTTCTCCCCGGGGGTCCTGGCCGATATTTATCCCTCAATCAACATCACTAAAACAGATTATCTGCTCATTATCAGATTGCTGTTTGTGGGAGTTTGCTGTGTGCAAATTGGCTGATGCATTTCCTACATTACAACAGTGACTACACTTCAAAAGCACTTAATTGGCTGTAAAGCGCTTTGGGACGTCCTGAGGTCATGAAAGGAGCTATAGAAATACAAGTCTTTCATTTATGGTTACCCTATTTTTTTCTGTACTGCTTCTTTTGCATCTTAGTTTTGTTTGTCTTTTGAAAGAAAATTGTGTTGCCTTCTTTATCCCCATTTCCTCACTGCTCTTGGCCTTTAACGTCTACTCAACTCAGTACTTTTCTTTGCCCTTGTGCTCACAGAAAGAAGGAATACAGTACTTTTCCTTCCAGCTTTTGACCATAAGTCGTTTGTTCTCAAAAAAAACATCCATAACTGTTAATTCTCAACTTTCTTCTCTGACCTTATCGTTTACTTGGTCCGTTGGGGTCTCTCAGTTGATAACACAGTGCTGTTGCTCCCTTCCATTTAGAGCAAGGCCTCAATTAGCAGGACCAAGTGTAGAGCTATGATTTGTTCAAATGTGCTTTGTTAATGTGAGAGACACCATCTTGCTTGTCCAGGCTGACACTGTAAATCTACTGCGATAGTTGAAAACCAAAAAAAAAATAATCCGCTAGATAAATCTGCACGGATTACTGACAGATGCAAGTAAAGAATCTGGCTCCCTCCCTGTGTACTGTAATTTCTAGTCAGCCGCACATGAGACGCATGAACGGATCCTGTCTCTTGTTACAACAACAGAAATCTGATGAAGCTGAGGGCATGACAAAGAGTCGATGAAGAAGATTGATGCAGATGGGTGACTGTTTTGCACTGGAGAGCTGACAAGCTCCACTTTGACAGAAAAAGTTAGAGACACACAATAGGTTAATCAGCATCCGAGAGAGGAAGATAGGTTAATGTTTCAATACCAGGTCTCATGAAGGATTATGTTCAATTACCTTGGCCTACCTTTCACTCAGATATTGTTGGATCTGCTGGACAATTCCAATGTGTTCTGTTTTGATTTCATATTTCCAGCTTTCCCTTTCCATGCCGAAAGAGTTGGTTCATGCGTATTAGGCCAGAGTCTCGATGCAAAATAAGAGCAGAGAGATGCGCCCCAGCCACTACTAACGCTGTAAATTAGGATTCATTGATACATCTTCGGCAGCACCTCCCAAACACGCGACCTCCACCACCTAGAAGGACAAGGGCAGCGGGTGCAAGGGGAACACCATCGCCTCCAAGTTCCCCTCCAAGTCACACACACCATCCCGTCTTGGAAGTACATCGGCCGATCCTTCATCGTCGCTGGGTCAAAATCCTGGAATTCCCTCCCTAACGGCACTGTGGGAGCACCTTCACCACACAGACTGCAGCGGTTCAAGAAGAAGGTTCACCGCCACCTTCTCGAGGGCCAAAAGAGATGGACAATAAATGCCGGCCTTGCCAGCGACGGCCATATCCCGCGAATGAATTTTTGAAAAATCGTATCAACTCAGAAAAGAAAATTGTTAAATGCTTGTTATTTTTGGTCCTCTGTAAATCTGTCCTTGAACTATAGGCTGGAAAAAAATCTCAAGAGACACTTAACACTGCCTGCCATGGCTGTTGTTCCATGTTGTAACCTGCACAAACATTTCAACACTGCTGCAGAAAGTGTGGAACATCTCTTGTTGAGAAACATTATTCCATGCCTGCTCATTTGGCAAATCATTCTTAAAATATCTTCCCACTCTTGAAATGAAGAGCTTGTACAAGATGCTGCTACAAACTGTCTCGTCACCACGATTCCCATTTTCAGCCCTTGGGCTCAACTGCTAGACACGCAGTTAAATTTCCCTCAAGTGAAATCTTGCAGAAAGAAAATGAGCTGTTTTCAGAAAAGTGGATTAAAATACGTAGCTACATCAAAGCTATTTAAATCCTTTTATCATCAGAGAAACTTTTAGGAACATTCAATCTCCACAATCAAAAGGGAATTGGATACATCCTTGAAGCGCAAAGAATTGCAGGGCTATGGGGAAAGAGCAGGGGAGTGGGATCCAGCCCTTCGGTGCTGTATGATTCAGTGGACTAGTTCTCAGATTGGACCTTGCCCTGGATTTTTCTCAAGGGGCCATGGATGAGCAGGCAGGTATGGATATTTTGAGAATGGGTTGGTTATTTTCTTCCCTAACAGGCAGTTGATGATAGAACATAATTGTGGTGATGTTTGAGAGGTGTTGAAATGAGTGTACTAACTATACGTAAAAACAGTATGCAAATTCAAATTGCAGGACCCCCCACAGTTTATCACTTCTCTTTAGGGAGCGGCCGTCAAAATACTGAGTTCTTGAAAAAAGATGCAACTTGTCTATGTGTGTTCTTTCTGCAAACTGATTATTTAGGAGCATTAAGTACAATAAAAAATACCAAAATCACAGCACCATGCAAATTTAAAACAATGATCAGGAAAAGCTTTACCTAGAGGTCCCCCTTTTAAGTTATTGCCAGTGTATAATCACATGGTTTGTCACATGTTTTAGTATGAGCATGCTCAGTTCGCGCTCTGGCCTAGTAAACAAGCGCATGGACTAGCAACTTATCGTGTCTCTGTCCTTCATTTGTTCTACCCACATATATTACATTTTGGCGACGAGAATGGGATCCCAAAGCCATTTTTAGGGATCATGGAAGGACACAGTGTACAACCTTCGAGAGGAAAAGTTTAAGGTGAATTTGTGACACCTAAACTGAATTTTTTAGATGTTTTACTGTTAATGCTGATGCAGAATCGTCTGTGCTTCGCCTTCGTGTGTTTGTATACACAGCAACAGCAGCGTTGATTCTCACAGGTACACAGGTAACGTGCTGAGTCACTGTTCAACAGGATCGGGACAATCATGGCCGCACCTACGGGATTCATCGGAAGCCTCGGCATGTATGACCGAGCTCGCGAACCATTCAGTTCTTCCATTGAGCGGATGGAGATGTTTTTTAGGGCCAGTAACATTATTGAGACCGAAGGTGCAGATGAGAAAGTTCAGGCTCCAAATAAAGTAATTCGTGAACGGAAGAAAGCAATTTTTCTAACGGAGATCGGGCCAGATGTCTACGGAACGTTGACAAAGCTACTCGTGCCAGGGAAAGTGAAGGATGTGTCATTTGAAGACAGTGTCGAGAAACTCAAGGACCATTCTGACCCAAAGCCGTTAGAAATAGCAGAGAGCTATAAGTTTGGTACCAGAAACCAAAAACAAAGTGAAACCATCAGTGAGTGCATTGTAGCTCTTAAGAACCCGTCTTTGCATTGTAACTTCGGCACATTTTTAGATCGTGTATTGCGAGATAAGTTTGTGTGTGGACTGGTTGATGAGCGCACACAGTCCTCGTTACTGAACACTCCGAACCTAACGTTTGACATAGCATGCAAAATTACCCTATCGATGGAGATGGCATCTAAGAGTGCTAGGGAGCTCCGTCCAACTCAAGTGACTAGTGCAGCTGAAGTCTACAGTCACAAAGCCACCGCCAAACCTAAAGCTGTGGGACTTAGTCAAAAGCATGTCAATGAGAGCAGTTCAGTGAATTGTTATCGCTGCAATGGAAATCACGCACCACAGTCCTGCCAATACAGAAATGCGAAGTGTTTTAACTGCCAGAACCAAGGCCATATTTCAACAGCTTGCAGAGCTAGATCGAAAGCAGAAAGTAAGAACCATTCTAGTGCCATTGCAAAGCAGCAAAAACAAAATGGAGGAGTTCACAATATTGAGTTCAACACAATGGCCAGTCAGTAAAGCTGCCTATTATTGTAGCGAGCTACAACAACAGGCCAACCCTCATGGGCAAAGACTGGTTGAGAAAGTTAAAACTAGACTGGAAAAACATCTTCAGTGTAGATGCTTCAAAGAAGCGACTCAACACAATGCTGAACAAGTACGAAAGCAGGTTCACAGACAGTTATGAGGGCACCACTGGGTATGACGCGCATATCCGCATCAAGTCCAACACGAAGCCTGTCTATTGTAAGGCACGGCCGGTCCCCTATGCGTTGAAAAGTCAGGTGGAGGAAGAGCTAGCGAAGCTGAGAGAGAATGGAGTGCTAGTAAAAACTGACAAAAGTGAATGGGCTACTCCGATTGTGGTAGTGCCCAAAGCAGACAAAACTGTACGCTTGTGCAGTGACTACAAAGTTACTATCAACCAAGCAGTCGACGGTGAGCAGTACCCGTTACCTACATCGCAAGATTTGTATACAGCACTCTCTGGATCAAAGGTTTTCTCCAAGCTTAACCTGTCACATGGTTACGCTCAGCTGAATGTTGACAAAGAGAGTCAACAGTATCTCACCATCAACACACACAAGGGACTGTACTCATACACCAAGCTGCCGTATGGTGTAAAGTCCTCTCCCAAAATCTTCCAGGCTACGATGGTTGAGATTTTGCAAGGAATTCCAAATTACTTATGCAATCAAGATGATGTGCTGATCGCAACAAGCAGCGAGGAAGAAAATCTAGAAGTGTTAGATATGGTGCTTCAAAGGTTGAATGTCCACAATGTCAAATTGAAAAGGAGCAAATGTGCTTTTGTGCAGCCCAAGGTTGTGTACCTTGGTCTGAAGGTTGATGCAAATGGCTTGCAACCAGTGAAGGAAAAGGTTGATGCTGTTATCAATGCTCCAAAGCCACAGAACGTGTCTGAGTTAAAATCTTTCCTTGGAGTGGTATAGTACTATGCACGTTTCTTACCTGAGTTAGTGACCATGTTAGCTCCATTGCATGAGCTCCTCAAGAAGGATGTCCAGTGGAAGTGGACGAAAGCACAACAGGAAGCTTACGACGCTTGTAAGAGAAGTCTCTCTAGCGATGCTCTACTTGTGCACTATGACACAGAGCGTGAGCTTAAGTTAGCGTGTGATGCTTCCAGCTACGGTGTGGGAGCTGTCATAAGCCACGTAATGGATGATGGCCAAGAGAAACCAATCGCGTTCGCATCGCGAACCCTCACAAAGAGCGAAAGAAACTACGCGCAAATTGAAAAGGAAGCATTCGCCATAGTGTTTGGAATCAAGAAATTTCAACAGTTCCTGATTGGCAGAAAGTTTACCCTGATAACCGATCACAAACCGCTCCTAGCAATATTGGGGCCCAAATCTGCCATCCCTGCAATGGCCGCATCAAGACTGCAACGTTGGGCAGTGTTGTTGTCACAATATGACTACACGATTGAATATCGCACTTCAAAGCAAAACGCAATCGCAGATGTCTTGTCCAGGTTGCCACATGAAGACTCATGTGTTGGGAGTGAAGGTGAGATTTTCACGCTAGGTGCAGTTGACAAAGACTTTCCCGTGAATGCAACTGAGATTGCAGATGAGACTCAAAAAGACTCAGTACTGAAAAGAGTGTATGAAAACACCTTGAATGGATGGACTAATCAGTATCTGGACACAGAATTGAAACCATTCCATAACCATCGTACTGAACTGTCTTGTGAGCAAGATTGTATCAAGTGGGGAAACAGAGTGGTGGTACCTACTTCTTTGAGAGATAGAATTCTGGCTGAACTTCATACTGAACATCCAGGGATCGTCAGTATGAAATCAATTGCAAGAAGCTTTGTTTACTGGCCTGGATTGGACAGTGATCTTGACTCACTTGTCAGCAAATGCAGTGTTAGCCAAAATTGCAGAAACAAACCACCCAAAACTCCACTACAACCCTGGTCATGGCCAAGTAGACCTTTTCAGAGAGTACATGTAGACTTCTGTGAGAAACCAAATGATTATTTCCTGGTACTTGTGGATAGTCACTCAAAGTGGATTGAAGTGAAACACATGGGTTCAAATACTACAACTGAACGTACCATAGATGAGTTGAGGTCTATCTTCGCATGTCATGGCTTACCTGAAGAGCTTGCTTCTGATAATGGAGCCTCAGTTCCGTTCTGTTCTATTCCAAGAATTCATGAAATGGAACGGTATCATACACACTCTCGTTCCACCATATCATCCGGCTTCAAACGGAGCAGCCAAAAGGTCAGTCAGAATAGTGAAAGAAGCTCTCAAAAAGCAAGTGTTGCAGGGTTGTTCAGGACTCAGCATGAAGCAACGTTTGGCAAATTTCTTGCTGAAGTGCAGAACTACTCCGCACACTACAACTGGATATACCCCAGCAGAACTCTTGATGAAGAGGAGATTGAGAACACGATTGAGTCTTGTTCAACCAAATTTGCCCTCAAGAGTTGAACAGAAACAGTTGAGTCAGAAACGTTGTTACGACAGCAATCGGAAAGAACGCAGTTTCAAACAGAACGAGTGTGTTCGTGTTCTCAGTCCCCCTGGAAAGTCGAGTTCACACAAGTGGGATGTAGGAACCGTGGTAGAAGTTGGTGGAACCAAGAGATACAGTATTTGGTTGAGATTGGTGACAACATCCGAAGTGTTCATGTAGATCAAATGATCTCTGTTAGAGATGAATCAAGAGGTGATCTTGAACCACTTGATCTTGAACTCATACATGAGTGTGACTCAGTTCAGACTTCAGTAACTGAAGCACCAGGTTCAAACAAGTCTGAGATAGAAACAGGATCATCTTTGAGTTTGGAACCAAAACAAAACAACCCGAAAATTGGTTCAACACCAAAACCATCTCTAAGGAGATCAGGAAGGCTCCGCAAACCAGTTATTAAACTGGATTTGTAGTTCATTTAAAAGAAAAAAAGCCAGGAGTTTTTGTTATGTGGTACATATAATGCTGGGAAAGGTGGGACCATAGTTTTGTCGTATTTGAGAGGGGAATACATACTTTTCTTTTTAAGGGGCAGGCAGAGTAATGTATTATCACAAGGTTTAGTATGAGCATGCTCAGTTTGCTCTGGCCTACAGCACATGGACTAGCAACTCATCCTGTCTCCGTCCTTAATTTGTTCTTCCCACATATATTACAACCAGGACTGGAATTATTATTGTGACAGCCTCAGCTGGGGTTTTATGATGTCTGACAATTATTTGTAAAGCATCCCTGTACTTGAGCTCTTAAAAACTACTTAACAAGGCGGACAGTCTGTTCTGCCTTGTAGAAAGAGGCCTCGTGTCTGCCAATCCACTGAGCAGCGCTGGAGCCGGTCGCTATGCAGATGTCCACGGGTACTTTGCCTGCTTTCCCCACTCCTGTAGGTCTGGAGTGGAGGTTTGCAGCTACTGTGTCAATAGAGAAGCGTAATATAAGTGGGCCTTTCCCCCCACCCCGCGCACAGGCTTATCTTTTGAATTCCAACACTCTTCTTTGTTTTATTAATAGCGCAAGATTATTTATCCAAACTTTTCCACCGAATTTAGATGCAAGTTAATGCTAATATTGCTTACACGTGCGCTAGCTTCAAATGAAGGGTCTCGAGAGTCAACAACAGTGCTGTAAGCTCAGATGCTAATGGGCCTCCGTGAAGGCATTTTTAAACGCAACGCACTGAAAACTTGTGCATCAGACACAAAATAATAATTACTGGGAAGCGGTTTACGAAGCTAAATCTTGAAAACATCTAATTATCCAGTCGAAGCACGAGCAGATTTCACAAACAATTATTTCACTGCACTGTTGCGTGTGTGGTGGTGTCACTGGAGAAATGACTGGATTGCACCACACTGGTCTTTGCCTACGTACCACACAAGGGTGCGTCAACTCCTAGCTGCCCAACTAACTCCTGTGGCAAAGCTGTGCCCGAGTCATCGCTTTGCACAAATTCAATCAGCACGTTTGCCCAGTGAGACTGCATTTGATTCAGGTTTTAAGATAGGAATGGAAATTTGGAGAAAGAAAGATTGCATGGATTCATATCTCTGCTGGGTAAATTGCAATCGAGGTACAAATCAGCCATGACATAACAGAATGGCAGAACAGGCTCCTGTCTCGATAGCCAATGTCTCACTTGCCAGTCAGTGATATTGTACATGGTCCTGTCCAATCTGGTGCATTTCTCGACTCGATATTTACTGGCAAGGGCTCAATTGCTACAGTTTCCCGCTGCCCCCTCACTAATATTTTCAAGGCATTGACTTCCCTGCTGGGTGGCAAACCCCCAGACACCAACTGGCCTCTGCTGCTGTGCGTGAGTGGCCGTTATTCATACGTTGAGCCTCGACAGTTTCAGCTGTTAGGTGGAATCACGGCCAAATCCGATCCGGTCCACACGCACACAGTGGAATCAATGGTCACGGCCCTAGCGCCGGCCCAGCCAAGAGCAGTCAGCTCAGAACAGCTTTCCTATTCCGTGTGGCTCAGCTACTAACGGAATTATTGGAGGAGCCATGTACTCTTAAAACCTACCGAACAGAATGAAAACAGAATGGGAGCCATTATGTACTCGAGATGATGGCAATTGCTGGTCTTCATAACAGGTGTGTTTAACTACTGAAATACTGACTGCAGGTTGCAGCTTTCACGCAGCGCATAATTACCATCCTGTAACACTCACTAAACACAACTTGCAAACATCAGTTCAGCGACTGCTCAGTCCCAGGCTGTTTAATGCATCAATCGGACTAAAAGCACAAAGACTTCAGCACCCGGCAAGTCAGGGTCATTTAACTGAACGGAGCTCTAACCACCTGTAAGATAACCTGACTTCCAATGAGGTGGAATACTGAACGCCCCAGAGAGACGCCACATTTAACCTACGTGGTACTGAATGGTGTTTGTTTACAAAGAGAAGCAAGGCAGTTAAAAGGCAGCCCATACTGACGGGCTCCTGGGAATGTCACCGGAACTGGACAGGTGGCTTCAACAACAAAAAAGTCAAAAAGCAGCAGAATCAATCAATCAATCAATCAAGCAATAAATAAATTAATAAATAAATAAATAAAGGGAGATAAATGCAGCAGTGAATTGAAGAAACTTTCCAGCCCTGGAAATCAAACAATCCTTCTGAGGTAGTTTAAATGCGAAAAAACATTATTTTCTGTAATGTGTTTTCTACCTATTGCTATTAACTATTATTACAAGGTACAATTAGAAAATCATCTCAAAACCATCAGATGGGTCTTCATTTTCCCAATGAATTAAATATATTAAATCGCATCTGATACATTTCATTTTACTGAAAATTTAACACAAATCTCACAATTAACCCAATGACAGGTGAAGTAGTCCAGATTAGGTCCGATCCGTGTACGACCCGAGACAGTACATTAAATGAGAGAATTACTATGCCAGCTACCAGACAGCTTGCACTGCCACGCAGATCACCGCGGTGATTGTTCCTTTCTGTCTGCGTGATGTCTACACTTGGAAATGAAACGGTTTTGACAAGCACGCTTCTTCCCGTCTTCGGAGCTGTAGACTTTCTCAGCGATCACTGCTGGACGAAGATTATTTATCCCTCAACCAACATTACTAAAAAAAAAACCTGTCTTATCTGGCCATTATCTCATTGCTGGGTGGGAGCTTGCTGTGCTCAAGTTGGCTGCCTACGTTACAACAGCGACTACACTTCAAAAACACTTAATTGGCTGTAAAGCGCTTTGGGACGTCCTGAGGTGGTGAAAGGCGCTGTAGAAATACAAGTTCTATCTGTCTATCTTCTTTAATCGGGTGAGGTAAACGAAAAAGTGCAAGTTTACAGTTTTCCAAGTTTGCAAGAGATGGTGCCGTGGAGCAGAGGGATACCAGATCAGGTCGGTGTCCCCCAACACTTCTGAATCCCTGATTTCAGCTTGGACACTTCCCACAAGGGACAGACGCAAAGCCTCACCAGGCTGCTCCTGTGCACCCTCCGAGCAGAAGCAGAATCAAATGTTCCTGGTCTTTCCAGCGAAGCGTAAAAGCCTCGAACATTTGTTCTGCCTCGTCAAAAGCGGTTTCCTCCTCCGTGCTCGTCTGGGGTCCCAGCACACGCAAAGTCCAATTAAATCAACCTCGAAATATTGACTGATTTTCTGAAAAATACCGGGGGCAATTTTAACCTAAGCTGCCCTTCGGGAAACTGACGCTATCGGGAGCAACGCTGATGCAACACCCTGGAGTCAACGGAAAGTAAGATTGGACGGGATGTAAAACCAGCGTTCCACCCGATCCCATGGGATTGCTGCTCGGCGCGTTAAAATAACTAAAGATAGTGTGTTGGGGCACAGTCAGGGATGCTGAATTAACAGCCAGATAAACGCACTTTTATCAAATAGAATTTGGCCCATGATATGCTCTACCCTGTAGCCAGTCTGACAACTGATGGAACTTGCTATTAATATGGGCAGGTGGGCTTGACTGCAAGCTTGTGGTATGATTAGTTGACCGTTTCTCTGCTATCTATGCTATTGGCTGGTCTAACCAAATCTTTGTAAGATATTTATCTCCTGGGAAAATCTGTCCACATGAAAATAAAATACAATGCTCCCCGTGACCTCAGTGTTTTAGAGTTAGATCAGGAACTCTGATTATCCAACAGCTGCTCCTTATAAAAGACACTAGCATACTAAAAATAGTATCAAGACAATTCATTCCTCTTTCTACTCCTCTTCCACATCTAGGTCTCCTCATGCGGTGGGGACCTCTTCCTCGTCCATGCTATGTACAAGTATCCAACCAAGACTAGGGCAGTCAAGCTGCTCAATTGCTTCTCCAAATGCTGGTCCAAGGCAGTCACCAGGAAGTACATCAGACTTGCATACGTTGAGTTTATCTCCACTTGTCCCCCCCTCTCAGTTAAAATTCAACTCTTTCCCTGGCATCTCCCCTTTACGGCCCTTTGTATGACTGAGAACTCACTAAAGAGTAATGTGCAGAATAGGCAATCTATTGACAGTCTGTGGCACAGGGTGTCAGTACACCAATAAGATAGTGCAAATGGGCCAAATCTGTACCTGTAAAAACTCCTCAGTATATCTGTACCTGTAAACACTCCTCAGTATATCTGTACCTGTAAACACTCCTCAGTATATCTGTACCTGTAAACACTCCTCAGTATATCTGTACCTGTAAACACTCCTCAGTATATCTGTACCTGTAAACACTCCTCAGTATATCTGTACCTGTAAACACTCCTCAGTATATCTGTACCTGTAAACACTCCTCAGTATATCTGTACCTGTAAACACTCCTCAGTATATCTGTACCTGTAAACACTCCTCAGTATATCTGTACCTGTAAACACTCCTCAGTATATCTGTACCTGTAAACACTCCTCAGTATATCTGTACCTGTAAACACTCCTCAGTTCTTCACATCATAACAAGCTTGTAAATTAAAATGATCAGTTAGAGCCATCATCAAATTCTTTTGGCACAGTTTCACTTTGCCCGAAGGAACAGCATTTCAGAGTGTGCTGAAATCGGTTTCAGGACCACATAGTGTACCGATCTTTATCAGCTCTGCTTGAATGTACCACAGAAGTTAAACAGAGAACCGATGAAAACAGCAATCAATCTATCCAATTTCCTTCTGCGGCTCTTACCTTAAACCCAATGTCTCCTTTCTTGCAGCAGAGGCAGGCAAGCATGAGGAAGATGAAGGTAAAGAGACCAGAGAAGGACACTGCTACCACAGCAAGCGAGGAGGACCACGTGAGTTCACTAATCGGCGTCCCATCTGGAAAAATAAAAATTTAGAGAACTAATTTTAGTAAACTTGTCAGATTTATCAACAGTTGAAATGTTTTACAGAAAGCTCTTATGAAATTCTTGAACAAAAAAGATCCCACTTCATAAGCTACTTTTTCCAAGAACATTCTACAATTCAGACGGAAATTGTTACGCTTGATGGAAATCACTACTGACCCTCATTTTGCCCTGTTTAGAAAGTTTTCTCAGTTAAAAGTTTCAGAGCCGAAGAATGAAGTTTATTACCTGATATACTGTGGAACTAGTCGAAGTTAAATTAATTGTCACTAGCATTGAGTTTTTGTTATAATATTCCCTTCTCCATTGAATTACTGTGATGAATTCCCAACTGTTTCTTATTCCTACCATCAGAGCACATTGTGCTTATTTATTTAGACCATCTACGTAGCCAGGGCAGGTTTTTGTCTGCTATGATGTAGAAGTAAGTGATGTAATCAAGCATACATATCGCCTCTGTGAAGCCAACCCAGCAGCAAGTACTGTTCCATTACTTAAATGGGAATGACTGTCAAGATGATTGACTTTACATGGCAACTGAGTCCATAACATTCATCCATAACTATTAACAGCAACATAAGAACATAAGAAATAGGAGCAGGAGTCGGCCATTTGGTCCCTCGAGCCTGCTCCAGCATTCAATAAGATCATGGCTGATCTTCTTCCTCATCTCCACTTTCCTGCACTATCCCCATATCGCTTGATTTCCTTAGTATTCAAAAATCTATCAATCTCTGTCTTGAATATACTCAACGACTGAGCCTCCACAGCCCTCTGGGGTAGAGAATTCCAAAGATTCACCACCCTCTGAGTGAAGAAATTTCTCCTCATCTCAGTCCTAAATGGCCGACCCCTTATTCTGAGACTGTGACCCCTGGTTCTAGACTCCCCAGCCAGGGGAAACATCCTCCCTGCATCTACCCTGTCAAGCCCTGTAAGAATTTTGTATGTTTCAATGAGATCACCTCTCATTCTTCTAAACTCCAGAGAATATAGGCCTAGTTTACTCAATCTCTCCTCATAGGACAATCCCCCCATCCCAGGAATCAGTCTGGTGAACCTTTGTTGCACTCCCTCTACAGCAAGTATATCCTTCCTTAGGTAAGGAGACCAAAACTGTACACAATACTCCAGGTGTGGTCTCACCAGGGCCCTATATAATTGCAGTAAGACATCTTTACTCTTATACTCAAATCCTCTTATAATAAAGGCCAACATAACCATTTGCTTTCCTAATTGCTTGCTGTACCTGCATGTTAACTTTCAGCAATAAACACAGGTAGCCAGAATAAACAAGAAAAGAGTGGCCTGACTGGAGGAATAAAAGAAACAATTGTAAAATGATAAAGTTTAATGCAATTGAAGGAATGGCTTCACCATCCAGGTTTAGATCTCTTCAAATATTGGGTCATATACAATAGTTAACTTGCTTACTTTGATTTCACACTTAAGTAACATGTGATCATTCATTTCAAACTAGCTATATGAATACTTACAGATGACAAATATGTAGTTATGTGACACTAATTTAAATACATTTGAAGTGCACAACATATTCAGTGTATGCCTGTGATTATACTATGGACTTGCAAGCATTTTATTTTTCCCCTTTAAGTTAGACCTGTGGTGTAATAACTATCAATTTGATGTCAAAATTATATATTGTTGATGGAGAAGAGGTTCTCTATTGTTGGAGAAATGTATGCTCATCACAGTAAGGGACAGGACTGGACAATGAAACACATTTCCACTTTTGGCGCCCAGTGTAAGCCTCAGGCATTCCAAGATCAGGTGCAGGGTGGGCAGGTTGAGAGTGAAGCTTCTTCTATGCTTGCCCTGACAATCTGCCTTAACTGCAACTTCAGAACAGTATCCCAATCAGGTCAATGTTAGTCTTTCGATTTCCCCATTATGATATCTGAATGGCACTGCTGGTGCATTACATTGTGGACAGTTTTGTGTTACAATGTCTCATCCAACAGGGAAATGGATTGAGACTGACCCAGTCCAGACTTTAGAAGGCTGTGAATCCAACCTATTTGGCCCAGTCTTCTGGTGAGATACTTAACAGAAGCTCTTTCTACCTCATGGAATGGTTTACCATGACATTGGGTGACAAACATGGGACGAGTCCCCCATTTCCAAGCATTTTTCTCCTTGATGAGCATGAAATCCACCCAAACAAAATGAAATAATAACCCTTGTTTTTAAATAGTGGTCAGATGTGGAGATAATCTCAGCACTATGGCCAATGGCCCCAAGAATATGATCTAAGAAGATGTTTAGATAGATACAAGTATTTGTTTACATAGGGATAATATCTCATCACCACACTCTAGATTTATGACCATTATATATTGCCTAATAAGATGCAAAGGAGGTAACAAAACTACACATTCATGCAGTATGGGTACAACTAAAGCCTCTAATTATCTTAAATTACTAAAACAATAATCAAGATGTTTTTTCTTTTTTGGGTGAATTTTATGTTCATCAGTGTTGGGAATGGAACATTTGCCCCATTTTCTGTCACCCAGTGCCAGTAACAAGCACTCCCAGGTCCCTGCTCTGTACCTATGACACCAATTCCACGTCAGCAGTAATCTACCATCCTGAAGCAAAATGATGACCACAGCTTTGAAACTTAAAATTCCATTTTCGTTACAGCCCTGATATGAGCACATGATCACACAGCTACTAATCCTCACCCAATATGAATCACAGAATTGTTACAGCACAGAAGGAGGCCATTCGGCCCGTCGAGCCTGTGCCGGCAATTTAGCCTGCCTCAACTTGTCACTGGATCTGGATTGACCATCACATCTTTTTCGTTTTGCAAACTCTTCAGAACTCTATGTTTTACAAAGCATTACAAAGTATTTACAGCACAGAAACAGGCCATTTGGCCCAACAGGACAGGTCCATATCGGTGTTTGTGCTCCACACAAATCTCATTCCATGCTCCTTCATCATTTTTTGTTCCCTTCCGGTATTTTTTCTCCCTAATTTTTCTCTCTTAGGGTAATCCAGAATCATTTCAGCACTTTTTGTATCCCTTGCACCAGTTATTCTATAAAATCTAAGGATTATCTTATCCCTGGTAGTCAGATGTTCCCCAGCCTCAAAATGTTCCATCATCTCAGCTTAAGCACGAATACTTGGCCAATAAATACTCTTCTTCTCCTCTCTTGCTTGATTGCTTCGCTCTTTCGGTCTTCCCCCATCATGCACCTTCTCTAGCGGACAGTATAAGCCCCAGATCTGCTGCCCAGACCTCTGCAAATGATGCTCCACAGCTGCCTGTTTGGTGATGTACAAGAATTGGCTCCATGGCTTAGTTGGTCAATGCGCCAGTCTAGTAAACAGGAGATCCTGCATTCGACTCCCAGCGGGTCCTATCTTTAAGGTATGATACTTGTATCGTTTGCGAATTTAAGCAACAAAATAACACGGGGCGGTGTTCGTATTTGTTCAGAAGCCAGCAGGGAATGGACTGGAGAATGACTGTTCAAAGGTGCCCCTTCATTGCACAGACAGACCTCTCAGAGAATGCGTCTGTAGCAACGTATTTTTTGCTCTTCAAAAGAGCCGGTACAGACTCGATGGGCCGAATGGTCTCCTTCTGTGCTGTACTATTCTATTCTGTAATGGGCCCAGATCACTCTGCTTCTGGTATTTCTTCCCACCCTGGGGTAAAGAAGCTCACCTCTGTTTAGCCAGTAACAGGGTTAAGATCGAGAGTGCAGGAAATTGGGGGACAAACCCATGCTCTCCCACTCGGATGCAGCGCATTGGAGCTCCAACAGGCCGTGCTACCATCCCCACTGGCTTGCTCCCTTTAACTTGCTGCATCAAGCAGCAGTTGGAAACTTGCTTCACCCATTTACCATCCCCTGGTCTTGAAGGAATCCATCATCATTCCACTTTAATTGAGGATAATTACATTTGCCCATGATTTGCGCTTTTCCTATTTGCTTGTATAAACTCGTCGCGGTGTTCCAGTGACCTACACCAAATCTGTGAAAAGATTAGTAATCCCGAGTGTTCTGGCTAAAACCTCAGCTTGTTCAAAGTTAACTCTACTCTTTCAACAACAAAAACTTGCATTTATATAGCGACTGTAACGTAGTAAAACGACCCGAGGCGCTTCACAGGAGCGATATCAGACGGAATTTGACATCGAATCACATAAGATGATATTAGGACAGGTGAGGTTTTAAGGAGTGTCTTAAAGTACAGCAAGTAATTAAGAAGGCAAATGGAGCGTTGGCCTTTATTGCAAAGGGAATGGAGTATAAAAGCAGGGAAGTCCTGTTACAACTGTACAGGGCGTTGGCGAGACCACACCTGGAGTACTGCGTACAGTTTTGGTCTCCTTATTTAAGTAGGGATATACTTGCATTGGAGGCAGTTCAGAGAAGGTTCATGAGGTTGATTCTGGAGATGAAGGGGTTTTCTTATGAAGAAAGGTTGAGCAGGTTGGGCCTATACTCATTGGAGTTTAGAAGAATGAGAGGGGATCTTATTGAAACATATAAGATTCTGAAGGGGCTTGACAGGGTAGATGCAGAGAGGATGTTTCCCCTCGTGGGGGAATCTAGAATTAGGGGGCATAGTTTCAGAATAAGGGGGCTGCCATTTAAATCGGAAATGAGGAGGAATTTCTTCTCTCAGAGGGTCGTGAATCTTTGGAATTCTCTTCCCCAGAGAGCTGTGGAGGCTGGGTCATTGAATGTATTTAAGGTGGAGATAGACAGATTTTTGAACGATAAGGGAGTGAAGGGTTATGGGGAGCGGGCAGGGAAGTGGAGTTGAGGCCAAGATCAGATCAGCCACGATCTTCTTGAATAGCGGAGCAGGCTCGAGGGGCCAAATGACCGACTCCTGCTCCTACGTCTTATGTTCTTATGTAAAGGAGGAGAGAGAGGTAAAGTGGTCAGGTTCTCCCGGGACAGCAGCATTACCCCTCACCCAGCTTCATTATTCGATCCATTCTCAAGGTTTTAAACTTGACAAAATTTAATTCAGATTCATTCAACCTGTTAAACTTTAAATGTCAACCTTTGGATGATGAAACTAGCAAGGCCGTTAGTTACAGGAGGGCGCTGCAGTTCCTGGATATTTTCACTCCAGCAATTCCCATTAAAAGAATAAAAAAGGGATCTTGGATATAGGATTTGGAATCCTGCCAGTCTAGCTGCTGACTGTTTTATTATTTTATCAATATAAAATGTCCACTGGACTGATGATAGGGATATAGCCATGAAAAATAAAAATGAGAAATCAAGCACCTGGTTATAAACTCTTGTCTGTATGCACTGAACCATGGATTTGGCCCTTTGCCGTATGCACAGATATAAGTTATAAGCTGAGAAGGCAGCTTTGAAACGGAGTTCTTTATTGGTACGGTACAGTATTAGATCAGCAGAAGAATTTTTTTTGAAGCCAGCTACACATTTAAGCTGGTTTTGCAGCAGTCATTTAGACATTTAACTGGCTCCCAAACCTGTACCCTCTACTACCTAGAAGGACAAGGGCAGCAGGCGCATGGGAACACCACCACCTCCAAGTACCCCTCCAAGTCACACACCATCCTGACTTGGAAGTATATCACCGTTCCCTCATCGTCGCTGGGTCAAAATCCTGGAACTCCCTCCCTCCCTAACAGCACTTCACCACACGGACTGCAGCAGTTCAAGAAGGCGGCTCACCACCACCTTCTCGAGGGCAACTAAGGATGGGCAATAAATGCTGGCCTTGCCAGCGACGCCCACATCCCAGGAACGAATTTTAAAAAAGCTTAATTCTTCTCACCAATGCTACTGGTGTTTGTAGCACAGAAAGAGACTGTTCTAGAAACTTAACAATGTGGTATCTAACTGCATTGTAAATACAAAGATGAAAAATTGCAGCCTGTTTTCAGTGTGGAATTAGTAAAACTTGTGCCGGTGGAGGAGGGGGCAGGGATTTGGGGCAGAACCCATTTCCACCAGGTTTCCAGCCCTTTATAGTCCTTCTGAGAGATTTTGATCGAGAGGTGGCAAGCATCGCGTGCAGAGGTGGGACTTCCAGAACGTTGGTGTCCCCAGAAACCCCTGGGTTTTGGCCAGCGTCCTGCCGATGGAAGGAACGGCTGCCTGAAGCAGGCCTACTTGCTGCACAATGGCATAAATGTTGTGCAGTTTTCCCAAAGGCAATCAATCTCCTACCCTTTATGTGCAAATGAACCTGCCCCAGGATTTGTTAGTCTTGTCACTGGGACAGACGGGCAGGTGGAAGTCCCTTCCGACACGGAATTTCTTCCCTCGTGTCTCTAATGTGCACCCCCTTTTACAGAGTACTTCAGAGTCATTTGTGGTGGAGTTCATCTGAAATCCTGCTACGAAAATATTTCATGTGATGACCACAGTATTGGCCTCAGTTGCGATGATCATTTCGCCTATTTGGCAATGAGGTTGCAGCTCTCCAGTTGGCTCAGTGGGTTTAAACAGTAAGTAGCTGAGGCACACAGCAGGATGGCCCCGATATGATCTCCGGTCTGTGCTGTCTGGGCCGATCTCACCAGTGTGGTGGAGTGACTCTACGATTGACTTTACGGAGGGGGGAAAAAGAACTCAGCCAGGGCTTCTCCGCCTGATCGCTATCCAGCGATCCTTAATGGCAATGTGGGGAGAACAGAATCACGCTCAGCTGTAATACCCCTTTGTTGAGATTGACAGATAAATAATAGTAACTTGAGGGGAGGTATTAGAGGCCAAACAGCACCTATTAAACTGGGCCCAGGGAAGGAGCCAATGCCTTCAGGATTGGAGGGAGGGCAGAAAAATCGGTGAGAATTTTTCTTTAAAAACACACACACACAATGAAGCAGAGATCTTACGGCCTGGGTTTTCAACAGTGGAAAACTGTTTTGCTGGCAATATTCATTTTTTTGATTCGTTCCTGGGATGTGGGTGTTGCTGGCAAGGCCAGCATTTATTGCCCATACCTAATTGTCCTTGAGAAGGTGGTGGTGAGCCATCTTCTTGAACCGCTGCAGTCCGTGTGGTGAAGGTACTCCCACAGTGCTGTTAAGTAGGGAGTTCCAGGATTTTGACCCAGCGACGATGAAGGAACGGTGATATATTTCCAAGTCAGGATGGTGTGTAACTTGGAGGGGAGCTTGGAGGTGGTGGTGTTCCCATGCGCCTGCTGCCCTTGTCCTTCTAGGTGGTAGAGGTCGTGGGTTTGGGAGGTGCTGCCGAAGAAGCCTTGGTGAGTTGCTGCAGTGCATCTTGTAGATGGTACACACTGCAGCCACGGTACACCGGTGGTGGAGGGAGTGGATGTTTAAGGTGGTGGATCGGGTACCAATCAAGCGGGCTGCTTTGTCCTGGATGGTGTCGAGCTTCTTGAGTGTTGTTGGAGCTGCACTCATCCAGGCAAGTGGAGAGTGTTCCATCACACTCCTTACTTGTGCCTTGTAGATGGTGGAAAGGCTTTGGGGAGTCAGGAGGTGAGACACTCGCCGCAGAATACCCAGCCTCTGACCCGCTCTTGTAGCCACCAATTACTCAGATTTGTTGAATACCAACAGCAGATGAGGAGAAAGAATATCTGGCCAAGTGGCAAAATTAAGGAAAGAAAAACAACATTTTGTTCTAAATAGCTCCTCTCATTCTTTTGCATGAAAACACAAACAGTCGAAGCTCTGCTCTGCTGAGAATACAACTCCAGGCAAGAATAAGATTTGAAATACACTAAGCAAAACAAATGATGCACTGATGAGGGATTTTTTTTTCCCCATGCCTTTTTATCATGATGGACTACCGTGGTCAAAATGGGAAGTAGGTCATTAATTCCGCCGCTGTCTCCTCAGTTTATTTGTGTAGGTGTCAAGTGACATCATTGATCGGAGGTCAATGAAAAATAGCCTGTTTGCTTTACAGGAAAAATGAAGGCCTTCGCCAGTAGAGAACCTTCCTTCCCGTGGGGAAGTGCCTGGGCTCCACCTCCTGTTTCCTGCAGCAGTACATTTGTGTGGCATTTGCAACAACTTCTCGTTATATTTGACCCCCCCCCGCCCCACCCCCCCACAAGAAAAGGTACTGAAATTTACTGAGAGCATTTGATAACAGCTCTCACATCATCTTGTGTGTGTGTGTCCCGATTGGTCAAATGTCTGTAGATGATCTACGATTGTTTCCCCCCCCCCCCCCCTACTTGCCCAAGTGGCCACTGTCCCTGTGTGAGCCTTAGCAATAGTTGACTGTAAAGAGCATCATAGCTGGGCCAGATCCTGGATTGCGTCCAAGATCCACTCGTACACAGGACGCTGATCAGGAGCGGGAACTCTGGTTGATATTTCCTCTCCTTAGCTCAGAGAAGATAAGGCCAATTTGTGGCAGCAGCTTAGATCAGCTCACTCTCCATAGACCAGTGATCAAATCTGGGACCATCTGGTCTGCCTGATTAATTTCTCAAAGGGAAATATCAACAAAAAAAACGAACCTTTCGCTGATTATGAAACACAATTTTCCGACGACATTAAATATCCATTTTATTTCACAGGTTTTGGAGAGAAAACCCCCCCCCAGTCAAACTGACTTTTTAGTTAGTTTTAGTTTTATAATTTAATTTGCCCACGTGTTGTAAATATCTTCTTACCTGACTGCACCAAAGGACCAGGCAAGAGCTGGGGCTCGATTCCCATCAGCATCAAGCTGTCTTTCTGTTGGCGCATCCCACTGAATCTGAATGAGATGCGCCAATAAAGAACAGAGGACTGCTGATTCACACAAGCCACTGGCGTGCACAGACCAGATTCATCCACAAATTTACTGCCTCAATCGATTTCACTGGCAATGTCCCACGGCAGTGCTGCAACACCGCACAAGCCACTGACTGCCCATTGTCAGGAATAATGAAAGCCATGCTCAGTAGTAGTTGCAAACCACTACAGCCGAGCTCCAAGTGACGAGATACAAATCAAATGGCGCAGCGTACAGAAAGTGCTGAGAATTTTAAACTATTTTCGTAGCCAGATGCTGTAGCCGTACCACTGTACGTACAGTCCTTTTGTTTTTAAAGGATTGATATTGTAGGTGGAGCACCAGGTAAAAGCAGAGTGTACATCAGAGGGGGGAACTGAAATACTCCGACATGGCCTGGCTTCAACCGCGCTTGCAGCAACGGGAATGGAGAGAGCCACAACTTAGGCCATTCCACCTAGCTGGTGATTTCCATCGCTCCACCACTGCCGGCCGGGCCTTCAGCCGTCTTGGCCCCAGGCTCCGGAATTCCCTCCCTAAATCTCTCCGCCTTTAAAACCTACCCTCACCTATCCGAACACCTCTAGGTGGCTCGGTGTCACATTCTAGCTGATCACGCTCCTGTGTTACACGCGCTATATAAATGCAAGTTGTTGTTGCTATTGGTGTAGAGAGAGAGAGAGAGAGATACATGATGCTAACCTGCCGGAAAGAAAAAAAAATGGGAACAAGTGGTTTTAAATAAGGAAGACAGCACACAATCCTGTCAGATGGATCTGCTGTGACACAAACATATGTTGCTTAATAAATATAATCCGGGCTAGCTGAGGATTGTTCTGCTTGACACTTTCTACAAAAGACCCTGAACATTCGTTTCACAAGGAAATGGTGCTGCTTTTAAGACCCATCATGATATTTTTCAAGCGACTGCATAGTGTGTAAAATTGAGCGTAAGAATTTGCATACGCTTTTTATAACAATCTCTTTGGAGCACAATATTGTAAGCAAGAGGACTCCCTTTACAGTACCCAACAGTTGCAACGGTCTCAGATCGTGAAACGCCTGATGTCTTCCACTGAATTGCAAGCTCTGTCACTCAATGAGATTTGTACAAGAGGCACAGTGATACAGGGGGAAATAACTTTAGTTTATGCTTGGCTGTAATGGGATAATGACAAGTGAAAGAACTCTTTATAGCCTTGTGAGAATGATGGCAATATTTGATTAACCAATTCTGCAATCAATAAATTGTATCCAGTTTCAATATTACTGATTGGTATGGGGCTCTCTGCTCTCGCTAGGGTATCAGCTAAGTAAGGCAATGCTAGTGTTGTGCTGTTCAACTTGAAACAAAATACAGCAAATTGTTTTCATGCTTGATGACGTGACTGATCACACAACTACATCAAAACAAAACTCAAAGGTGTTCCTGTGAGCTGAATTTTCCAAAAGGCCGGCATTAAGGACATACAAGCCAGTGGTAAATTAACATTTTTACCACAGTAGCTGGTTTGACTGCTGGCCATAAGCCCATGTTACAAAGAAGGAAACGGGGAAAAATTTGGTTGATTTGCGCCTCCCTAAGAGGGCGCTAATGGGGCGCAAAGCAACTAGCGCCTGGGCGTGGCGCCGCCAACGCCTGCCAAGAAATTCAGCGGGAGGTTAGCGGCGGCAGTAGCCATTAGCGCCCCGCGGCGCTGTGCCTCTGGCGATGATGTCATCGCCATGCGCAGCGCCCTGGCTACAATCTTCGGTAGAGCCCCCTGACTTACCGCCGGACGCTATGTCCGACAGGGTCAGGAGGATCTACCTGCGGCTGGGGCGGCGCAAATTAAAGGGGAGGTGCCGGGCGGCCATTTTTGTTGCTGGCCGCCTGCCAGCACCTGCCCCCGTTACTGTCCCCGGCCTTCTGTGCAGTTCCCCACGGGGTGCCGGCTGCGCTCCGTGAGTCCGGCACTCCTCGAGTGCCGGGCTCTTTTGCCAGCACTCCGATCCCTGGTGGCCCAGCAGGGCCCTGGGTCGCGCTGCGCAAGTCCCCTCCCCTTTAATAAGGAGAGGAAGGCCTGCTGTACCGTGGCGCGTAGCACGTGATATTCACTCGCAGCACCCCAAGAGGGAGGCGGGGCACTTCCAGTAGCACCCCGCCTCCCTCTTGGGGCGCTACCAGTGAACTTTGGGCGCAGGGGTGCTAATTTTTTCAGAATGCTACCAATAGAGATTTTAAACCTTGCAATATTTGCCAGTTGCTTGTGGTAGATATCTGGGTCCCACTAGCAGAACAGTATGGGATGGAAATCTCGTCTAGGGGCTCAGTGTAGCCTGGCGGGGGAGAGGCACCCTGGACTCACGAGACTGCTGCTTAAACACTTCTCCTGTGCACAGGGCTCCAGCGATGTCTGATTGGAAAGGGATATATATGTAATTTTTGCTGTGCACTGTATATACTAACCCCACCTAGATCACCACAGCCAGCACACAACATGAACAATCCATTCCTGCCAGTGTGGACTCAATCCGGAAAAGGCTGGTCTTTCTCCACAGTTGCAAAGTGCCCCTCAATTAATTGAATGATTAAAGCATAATGCATGCTTATCGTTGGGTGTTGTTAACACATTGAGATTGGGCGCCTGTGAGCTCCACAAATCTATAATGTATCAACACTCTGTGCACTTCCTGTCAACTCTGTGCACTTCCTGTCAACTTTTCCCACTTGTAGGAGGTTTTACATGCAGTGTGATGACTTTCCGGGGTTGTAAATATAAGATAGTCACTAATAAATCCAATAAGGAATTCTGGAGAAACTTCTTTACTCAGAGAGTGGCGAGAATGTGGAACTCGTTACCACATGAAGTAGATGAGGCGACTAGCGTGGATGTATTTAAGGGGAGGCTAGATAAGTACATGAGGGAGAAAGGTATAGAAGGAGATGTTGATGGGGTGGGATGAAGTAGGGTGGGAGGAGGCTCGTGTGGAGCATAAACACCGGCATGGACCAGTTGGGCTGAATGGCCTGTTTCTGTGCTGTAAATTCTATGTACTGTACATGGGCAGTTTCTGTTATAAATGTGGACGCACAGGAACCTATAATGGAAATATAAAAATAAGGACAGAATGTATGGGCTAGATATTCATCTTTATTGGCTGGGGGGTTAAGCAGCACCTGTGCTCACAGGCAGGAAAATCTGGCAGGGAGGTGCGTCCTTCCCTCACAGAACCCACTGGATTTTCCTTCCGTTTAAATTAACGGAAGGAAGATGAGGTGAGTTGTGTAACCGGCACACCATCCTCCCCATCCAATTTTCCTCTCTTCTCTCCAACCCAGGCATTAAAGGGGAAAATCCATCCCGATGGCGTTAAAATGGGGGCTCAATGACATCTGCGGGCGCCCTGGTCCAGTTATCCCCCAGTCCGCTAACCGCGCTTCACCTGAAGACTACACGTGGCCTTGATTTAGCGTGTGTGCATCGTCACGGGAGACCTACTACTAGTAATATATTAAAAATCCTACACCTGTGTGCACTTCCTGTCAACCTTTCCCATTATAAATAGCTGTGTCCACATCTATAATGGAAACTGCCTCTGCATGTTTGTCACGGCCCCCCTCCCTCAGAGGAAGCGCTGCGGTGCCGTCAATGGCAGGAGGGTGTCATTACAGCGTGACAGGCTCACGTCAGCAGTTTCCAGTGGCCATAGACATTTATAATGACAATGTGGAAATAAGAACCGCATGTATGGCTTTAACATGGGGATTGAATTACGTCTGAGCACCCTGCTCTAATGACTCCACCCCACCCCTCTTAACCTCCCGCTTCACCCAGAGACGACACTTGGTCTGAACTCCCCGTCTGAAGCACCGTGGGAGATTGGGCAAACAGGGACAATGTGCCACTTGTGCACCACTCCACGTGGAATGGGTGATGCAGGAGCTGTAACAAAATTATGACACTTGCGTCGCTTGTGTACTTAAATTCCGCACATTACACGCTTCCATTAATGGAGAGGGAACGATATATTATTGCCACATAGTTCTGTTTGTACCAAACTAAAAACTGCACCAATACAGTCTGGGGTATTAACTTTCAAGTCACAAACTGCAATTTCAAAGTATTTAGCTTCCGAATTTCTCCCAGTTGCTGCCACAATTAGATTTAATCATTTATGAAAATGTAATGAGATGCATAAGTTACTCTACAAGACATATCTGTGGAGTTAATCACTCCCATGTAATGGAAATACAGCATCCTCTGGTGTCCTACAGTTTTCATTTTGCTGATGTATTTGCCTGCTTATTCTGATTTAATTGCATTTGCAAAATAATGGAGCCTGTCTGAAGATAGGGAATGAACTAGTTTATCACGCTCATCGTTTTATTGATGTGACTTTCATGATCTACTTATTGCTACCAAAAGTTAGTTTCATGGCAAAAGTTAGTTTAATGGCAAAAAGGGGGCTGAAATTCCAGGCGTTCCCACTCTGCCGCCAGAAGTGCAGCGAGGTGGGTCTTAAGGACTTAAGGCCACCACTGTGCCCGAGTGCTAAAAGAAAAAAAAAAAGACTTGCATTTCTATAGCGCCTTTCACGACCACCGGACGTCCCAAAGCGCTTTACAGCCAATGAAGTGCTTTTGGAAGTGTAGTCGCTGTTGTGATGTAGTGCTGACACCGCCCCAAATCACCCAACATTGAAACAGGAGGGTGAGCAGCCGGGTTTGCTCCGCCCACTTGCCCGCACCTTGGGCTCCCTTTCCTTTCATTTCTGTCTGTTGCTTCTACTTCCTCCACTTCCCCTTCAACCTGGCAACGGGCGGCGATGCTTTCGGCGCCTTTCTAAAGGCTTTCAGAATTTCCGTCCCCTATTCTGATATTCACCTTTACTTGTTCCCGTTTCCTTTAAATTTTATGTAGATGCAATTTTCCATTCCCACCAGTCTGACCCGTGGTGCTATGCGCATAAGCTAACCACAGAATCTGAGTGCCAACAGCACAATTTCCATTTGTGTCTACGTAAAATCTGTCACGACCCATTTGGGTCTAAACCATGCCCAGAATAGAGACTCTAGGCTTTTGTTTTTTAAGCTATTGGTTATTTTTCAGTACTTTGCTATTGTCAAAACATCACTGCAAGTAATTTTTGCTAACTGCGGTATTGATGTCTATCTCCCACTGGTTTTGGGTAATATTCAGCACAGCGATCAATGTACCAGGAACTGCAGACAGAAATCGATTGTTCCTCCCACGGAAATATGACTAAATATATGTATCAGAGCAAACATGATGCAAGTCAAACCTTTTTGTTTTCACCAGGAACAAACCAGGTTACCTTTTGTAATTGTGCGTGTTTACAATGTATTTGATATTCCGTCGACATTGTGCTACCTCAACAAGTAGGAATTGACTTGGATTTTGGATTATTGCACCCAGAGAGTAACAGATTCCCGGACATGAGAATTGCAGAGGTGCAGATGACATCATAAATAAAACTGAAGCTTGACAACCGAACCCTGGAGTTAAGGTTATGTCCCTTAAAGTATTCAGTATTCCCCCCCACCCCAGTCGAACAACTTAAACAAGCTTACACATTGTGGTTCAGGAGCACTGGTAAGAAATGACAGTTTGGCCGCGAGATTCGGTAGGTTAGCGCCTCCAGTTAGCGCCTGGCGGGGGCGCTAAGGGGTTAGCGCCTGACCGCGGTGAATCCAATGCCGCACGTGACCTTCAATGGCAAATTAGCGCTGGCGCTAACTGTTAGCGCCTAGGCCTCTAGCGCCTCTCATGATGACGTCAATGTGTGTGCAACGCCCCGTTAACGGCCCCGATGCAAATTTGCCAGTAAGAGGAGGCGTTGTGCACTCGAAGTGCGCTGCAGGAGCGGTAATTAAAGGGAATGCTTCCGTGTCGCTTGAACATCGCGAGAAAGGGGCTTTCAGTGATCGCACCGTTTATTACTTGCACCAGTCTGCTGCCTGTGCAAAATATTTTACACCTTTTCCTCAAACATCTCCAAATGCTGCACTTTCTGAAAGTGATGGGGGCGGCAATGGCAGTCGTCCAGGTCACGTTGAAAAACACCACTGATGACTATGAGGTTATACAGCGTGATTGGCCCTTCCCTTTAAGAGATGGAAGCAGCCTGTGTGATTAACGAGTGCCGTTTGGACTGCTCATGACCACCTTTATCGCTCTGCCGGTAGCGTCCCGCTCTCAGAGGCTAGTGCCCTAAGTTAGGAGCGCTAACAATGATTAGCGTCTGGCGCTAATTCTTCAACTTTTAAAGTTTTAGCGCCCTAAAAGGGGCTATACCGAATTTTTCTCCCTTTGTCTTTAAATATGTCCGTCTTGTTAATAAACTCCTTATTAAGATATCATTACCAGATAATAAGGCTGCACATTGTCCAGAGAAGTGGTGCTCTTTACAGCAAATTGCATTTATTCTGTGTGGTATTCATTATACTCTATTAGATTAATGGTTGGCTGGATGAGATTGCAAGAGATCTTTAAGAGTCCCAAGTGGATTTCGGGTCAGTTATGGTCACAAGTACCATTGCAGGTTCCCGTAAATGTCTGAACCATCCCTGGACATCGGTATTTATTTTGTATGACTCCCACTCTAAGGTATTTCTCTTCCCTACTTCATCATCTCCCCCCACTCTGCACTTAAGGACAGTCAGCCTGCTCCTAAATCCATAATCACCACTGTGATTTTTAGCAAAGGTGTTCCACTGGTGATCTTTTGCCTCTATTGCACACCTCTGGAACTCTGCTGTTGAATATTTTGATGAATCATCTGTCATTGCATAGAATATCACCAAAGCTTTCAAGAGGGCCTAGCACTGCTAAACATGTTACCATCATATTCCATCGAAGCTATGTTCATTTAGTTTCCTCTTAAATCACAGCGTTGTAGTTGATGCTTCATCCTCGAACTTGTTTTCCCCATTCTGCTTCTCTCATTCTTTTCTTGAATATCAGTAACCTCCTCCACTCAGCACCTACCCCGATCTACTCTTAGGCTGATGATTCCATTTTACATACATTAACTTCCTTCAGATTTCACCCTGCCGTGTTCACAACCTCCAGTCACAACCTCCAGTCCTCTCGCAATGCAATGCCTGAGTGACTACATCTTGACCTCCTCTATGGCCTTCAATAGCCAAAGAAAATCTTGCTCCTTTCAATCGTTCAAAGACATGGTTTCTCCAACATCTCTCGCAAGTCGAACCAACAATTGCCATCTCTTGCCTTTGATGGCTCAATCTTGTTCATTTTTAAGCCTCGCTTTCTCCTTTGACCTCAAATATACGTCCCACATCTCCGCCATTGCTAAAACTGCCTCCAGGGAGCTTGGTTTCCTCTTTTGTGCCAATCACTTGTTTTCCTCTCAACTCTCTGTAAAACCCAAGTCACAATTTGATTACTGCTCCAATATCTAGGAAGGCTTTTCTAGCATCTCTCGCACACTCCTGGACCAGATTTCATTTTGTCGAATAGATAATCCTCCTCTCGCCTCTCGCTTTCAACATTTCTTGCTCCACTGCAACCTTTTCCAACTCTGGATAATGTGTATGTCATGAAACGCTTTTATGTGAGAAAAACCTCTGTGGCGTCCCTATTACCTCCAACCTGTATAACGGTACTTCATGACAGGAAATGGAGAACACAGACTGTCAATCTGATTATATACCCCGCTTGCCTTTGAAGTCAATCTGGTATACAAGGAAGATTAAAAATTGTACCTTCACGACAATACAAAACTTTCAAGAATAGATGTTAAAGCCTTGCTGTAGGAATAGTTCGATAACAGCCTGATGATTTAAACTATATCATTCTGGACAGAAAGTTATGGTATCAATTTGCTTATCTAGCAGGAAAACACTAATCATTTGTTTTCTAGGAATCAATTTTTTTTAAAACTCGCTTCACTGTCATCCCAGAAACTTCCTCATTGGAATAGCGGAACTGTGGACTTACTGCGAGCAATGCCATTTCTACGTCACACGCTCACAACTGAACAGATTGGCACTGTGCCAATCAGCTAGTAGCAACAGGAATGAAAACTGCCAATCATGACGTTCCGAAAGATTACAAATCATAAAATGGGCAATCAGAAACAGGCACTAATAACAGAAAGAAGCTGGTCCAATCAAGACACTCCAAAAACTTTTTTAAAGTTACATTTTGCCCCCATTTTGCTGGACTATTTACAGATAAAGTGACACGGCAAGAAACCACAAATAATTAAACCAATTCTGCGGGTAATACTTATTCCTACTTCCACCCGATTGTTTTGTGGTTGTGAAATTTCAGTCAGTGACAAATTACAACTGAACGGGTTGGGAAATGTACCAATCAGAAGCAGACAAAGTGTCTACACAAACGTCTAGTGTAAAGGCCACGACAGACGTATGGAAACATCAGTTAACAGACAGAAAAAGTCACTAATAACAAAATGGGAAGAAGAATATTCCAAATACTACCTGAAAATCCTGGCTGAGCATATTAATACTGGAAAGAAACATTTTAACATAATAAAGACAAAATGATTATAAATGTATCAGGAAATGATGAAGCTTGACTATACAATGTAATATGTCTGACTACATTGTGCATTAAATGCCGTAACACTTCTATCCTCAAAGCAGCATAAGCCTCCAATTTAACATGAGCAACATCATGGAGGTCGCTCAATCACTATTATTATTAAAATGAGAAGTCGCACAACACCAGGTTATAGTCCAACAGTTTTATTTGAAATTACGAGCTTTCGGAGCGACCGCTCCTTCGTCAGGTGACCTTTACCTGACGAAGGGGCAGCAGCTCCGAAAGCTCGTGATTTCAAATAAAACTGTTGGACTATAACCTGGTGTTGTGCGACTTCTCATTTTTGTCCACCCCAGTCCAACACCGGCATCTCCGCATCATATTATTATTAAGGTGATGGGTATTCCAGTCAGTTTTTTCTTACAGCACATACAAGGTTCAGCCACCTTAGGGCGAAGCAAAATTGACTCCACCACAACCGCCCAGTTCTGACGACCATAAAGCTCTAAAGACAAACCCACTATAATAGTAAAAAAACAGCAGTAAAAATGTGTGACAGGTGAAGCCCACTGCAACTTTGGAAAGTTATGCCTAGTTTCGAACATTCTGAGGATGAGAAGGCTAAAAGCAAAAACAACCCTCGTCATTCCTATCAAGGCACGCCAAAAATAACTACACAGTGGGTCTGGATTTTACTGAACTGTTACTTTGATATTTTGAATGTCAAATCTTGAAATGCAAAGGTGCAGAGTAAGCACTCTATGCTCATTAGAGTCACTATTTAGCATAATCCATGTTAGCTGTTTTGAAGAATGTTTATCATTTGTTTAATGTCATTATACATATCTTAATTAATCAAACCTTCCACCGCTTATCATCACAGTATTAACAATTTGAAATAGAGTCTACAAAATTATTTTTTAAACTCTCTGAAAGATGCTATGTTATCCAGTCTACAGTAAAAGGCATTACAGAGCAGGGTATATCCAGGCACTTAAATATATGCAGACACACACACACAGCCTTCCTAGAGATGATTCAGAGTTACTGCTGTGATGATTTTTTGATTCAGATTTTCAGAAAGTAGTGTTGTGGATTATACCTAGCACAAAGGAAGATGGTTGTGGTGGTTGAAGGTCAATCAGCACAGCCCCAGGACATCGCTGCAGGAGTTCCTCAGGGCAGTGTCCTAGGCCCAACCATCTTCAGCTGCTTCATCAATGACCTCACTCCATCATAAGGTCAGAAATGGGGATGTTGCACTGATGATTACACAGTGTTCAGTTCCATTCGCAACTCCTCAGATAATGAAGCAGTCCGTGCCTGTATCCAGCAAGACCTGGACAACATTTAGGCTTGGGCTGATGAGTGTCAAGTAACATTCGCGCCACACAAGTGCCAGGCAATGACCATCTCCAACAAGTGAGAGTCTAACCGCCTCCCCTTGACATTCAATGGCATTACCATCGCCGAATTCCCCACCATCAACATCCTGGGGTTCACCATTGACCAGAAACTTAACTGGACCAGCCACATAAATACTGTGGCCACAACAGCAGGTCAGAGGCTGGGTATTCTGTGGAGAGTGGCTCATCTCCTGACTCCCCAAAGCCATTGCACCATCTACAAGGCACAAGTCAGGAGTGTGATGGAATACTCTCCACTTGCCTGGATGAGTGCAGCTCCAACAACACTCAAGAAGCTCGACACCATCCAGGACAAAGCAGCCCGCTTGATTGGCACCTCATCCACCACCTTAAACATTCACTCCCTCCACCAGCGGCGTACCATGGCTGCAGTGTGTACCATCTACAAGATGCACTGCAGCAACTCGCCAAGGCTTCTGCGGCAGCTCCTCCCAAACCCGTGACCTCTACCACCTAGAAGGACAAGGGCAGCAGGCGCATGGGAACACCACCACCTCCAAGTCACACACCATCCTGACTTGGAAATATATCATCATTCCTTCATCGTCGCTGGATCAAAATCCTGGAACTCCCTCCCTAACAGCACTGTGGGAGTACCTTCACCAGACGGTTCAAGGTGGCGGCTCACCACCACCTTCTCAAGGGCAATTAGGGATGGGCAATAAATGCTGGCCTTGCCAATGACACCCACATCCCATGAATGAATAAAAAAGTGATCTCATCAAGTGTAACTGTAACATAGAATTTGTATGTGTTACATTTTCAAGTGTGACAATTGCACTACATGTGAGGCTTCTGTATAATAAAATGACAACCAAGGATTAAATGCAATTTTATCAGACTGACGACTGGCACAGAGGAATTGGTGTGAAGAGAAACTTTGCACTTTGAACTTCTGCATAGTTTACCATTTATATATGTGCGCATCTCTAACAGAATTCAGAAGCAATCCTAGGTAATGTTTTATTCAACTGCATCTTTGTCCAGCAAATAAAGGTTTAATACAAGAACAGGAAGTTCTAGAAGGACTGTATCGTTCTTCAAGTTTGGAGGGAGGTTCTGATCAATAGCTCTGAATTTAAAGAAATTTATTCAAGCACAACTTCTAATCCATATTAAACATTACAGTAATATTCATAGAAAACATAGAAAAATAGGAGCAGAAGTAGGCCATTCGGCCCTTCGAGCCTGCTCCGCCATTCAATATGATCATGGCTGATCCTCTATCTCAATACCATATTCCCTGCTCTCTCCTCATACCCCTTGATGCCTTTTGTGTCTAGAAATCTATCTATCTCCTTCTTAAATATATTCAGTGACTTGGCCTCCGCAGCCTTCTGTGGTAGAGAATTCCACAGGTTCACCACCCTCTGAGTGAAGAAATTTCTCCTCATCTCAGACCTAAATGTCCTACCCCGTATCCTGAGACTGTGACCCCTCGTTCTAGACCCCCCAGCCAGGGGAAACATTCTCTCTGCATCCAGTCTGTCTAGCCCTGTCAGAATTTTATACGTTTCAATGAGATCCTCTCTCATTCTTCCAAACTCTAGTGAATACAGGCCTAGTCGACCCAATCTCTCCTCATACGACAGTCCTGCCATCCCAGGAATCAGTCTGGTGAACCTTCGCTGCACTCCCTCCATGGCTATGGCATGAGAGAAGGAAAGATACAAATTCAGCTAATCTCTGAAATTTTATATTTCTTGGTTCTAGTTAGGTCCTAAACAGATGGGGCAGTCTGCTCATCTGCTACTTTTGGCAAGGGATTGCTATATTAAGTCCCTCCTGGAAACTTAAAAAAAAACCAATGTATTTTTGTACCATATATTGGTGACTTTTAGCTTCTTGAGAAGATGCCTATTTGCTAAATGGGGCAGTGTGCCCATCTGTTATTTCAGCCAGGGGTGATGGCCTGGTCTCAATGCAAACAGTTGTTCTAATCACATCACGCTGGCTCCCATGCCTGATTGAGTAAGAGAAAGGCCAAGCACCTGGTCTCATAGTGGGAAGGTGACAGTGCCTTCTCCCCTTGTTGGAACCAGAAAATGCGGCCATAAATCAGCGCAATAATGATGATCTGTGCATTGCAGGTTAGCTGCCTGTTAGGGGAATAGAATTCATTTTGATTAGTGGATGAGAATTTGGAGTTTTCGAGAAAGCCTTCAATCCCAGTATGTCTTCCACACTCAGTGCATTAGAAATCCAGCTAGAGTGAAGGATTTCTGATGCCTTAACAATTGGTTTTCATTTTTTTTTGGGGGGGCGGGGGTGGGAGATAATGTATGAAGCTTTAGGAGCATGCCATCATAGCTTTGATCGTTGGCTGTGTACAGTTTGACAACGTGCTTCATGCAGTACTGCTATGATCTCTCCCAGGAGCTCGATGGCAAAAAAAAGGAAATCAGAGCAACGCCATTCACCAGTAACACTGTGCGAGCCTTCTGCCATCAAATCAGGCATCTCGGTGATAACCTCTCGGTTTATTCGAAATCTCCTCACATACTGCTCCAGAGATAAACCAAGGTAGTTCATCTTTGGTGTCTAAATCCTTTGCTGCTGGAGAATTTCTCTGAATGCCCCCCTGCTCCACCTCCCCCCCCCCCCCCCCACCAGCCTTTGAGCTTTCTGTACTTCCCATCAGAGAGAAGAACGGCTGCAGCATCTCCAGAACAGTTTCCGAAACAATCAAATTAATTCTGCACCCATCGGCAGTTTGTCGACTTGACGGAAAAAAATCACACTGGGGATGACATTCCTCGTGGCATTAACCTTAGCAGAAAAAAGTAGACACGGGGAAAATTGTCTTGGGGGGGAAAAACCGACGACCTATCTGCACTTAGTGTTCATCTAAGCAACTGCACCCTTCCAAAAAATGGAGTGAAAAACAGTTTGATTTTCACTCGCTGAAGGTCATTAAAAGTCGTGCAGCATTTCACAGCAACACAGGTAAATTGAAAGATGAGTATTTTACCTGAGGTGGTGTTAGTAAGCTTAACAGAGAAGATTTCAAAGCACTAGGAAAACAACAACAACTTGCATTTATACAGCACCTTTAATGTAGTAAAATGTCCCAAGGCGCTTCACAGGAGCGACTATCGGACAATATTTGACACCGAGCCACATAAGGAGATATTGGGACAGATGAGGGTTTTAAGGAGCATCTTAAAGGAGGAGAGAGAGGTGGAGAGGTAGAGAGGTTTAGGGAGGGAATTCCAGAGCTTTGAGCCGAGGCAGCTGGTCGCCGATGGTGGAGCGATTAAAATCAGGGATGCGCAAGAGGCCAGAATTGGAGGAGCGCTGAAATTTCTAAGGGCTGTTAGGGCTGGAGGAGGTTACAAAGATAAGGAGGGGACGAGGCCATAGAAATATTTGAAAACAAGGATGAGAATTTTAAAACTGAGGTGTTGCCAGACCGGGAGCCAATGTAGGTCAGCGAGCACAGGGGTGATGGGTAAATGGGACTTTGTACAAGTTAAGATACTGGCAGCAGAGTTATGGATGAGCACAAGTTTATGTAGGATGGAAGACGGGAGGCCGGCCAGGAGAGCATTGGACTAGTCGAGTCCAGAGGTGACAAAGGCATGGATGAGGGTTTCAGCAGCAGGTGAGCTGAGACAGGGGCGGAGACGGACGATGCTACGGAGCCAGCACAATGAATGATACAGAGGAGTTTTCTGTCGAAGTTAATGGGTGTAGCAGGACGATCCAGGACATACATGCCCCAGTAAGCAGCTGTACCACAACAGAGTCTGATATCTGAGTGGGGCAGCGCGGCAGTGCATGAGGAGGCTCAGTCTCACTATACTCTGCCATGGAGGTGTGCCACCTGGTTTGTCCATGCATGAACAGTGGCAGTGAAGGTCACCACTACCTTCATATGCTGGAGACCTTGGTGGGCACCCACACCGAGAAAATTATAGGAGTTAGCTTTTGGTAGAAAAGGTTTGGCTTTTGGACACCCGATGTTATATTTTTCCAAACAATGTGAACCTGCTTTATGTTGTGTTATGCTTGAACTGTATAAAACACTAGTTAGGCTACAGCTAGAGTACTGCGTAGAGTTCTGGTCACCACATTACAGGAAAAATGTGATTGCACTAGAGAGGGTACAGAGGAGATTTACGAGGTTGTTGCCAGGACTAGAGAGTTTTAGCTATGAGAAAAGATTGGATAGGCTGGGGTTGTTTTCTTTGGAACAGAGGAGGCTGAGGGGAGATCTAATTGCAGTATATAAAATTATGAGGGGCCTAGATAGAGTGGATAGGAAGGACCTATTTCCCTTAGCAGAGAGGTCAATAACCGAGGGCATAGGTTTAAAGTAATTGGTAGAAGGATTAGAGGGGAGTTGAGGAGAAATGTTTTCACCCAGAGGGTGGTTGGGGTCTGGAACTCACTACCTGAAAGGGTGGTAGAGGCAGAAACCCTCATCGCATTTAAAAAGTACTTGGATATGCACTTGACGTGCCGTAACCTACAGGACTTCGGACCAAGAGCTGGAAATATATACAATAGCAAAATACTGCGGATGCTGGAAATCTGAAATAACAACAGAAAATGCTGGAAACACTCAGCAGGTCAGGCAGCATCCGTGGAGAGATATATAGTTGGATTAACAAACTTTCCAACATTTATATGAGAAGAATGGTCAGTTTGCTGCTCGAGAAGCATTAAAGGATCGTTACTGCAAACGCATTGTGATTGGCTACTTTTTGGAGCCTACGAAACTGCATTCTAAGGAAATGAGACATTTTAAAGCTATTTTTCAGCAGTTCATTATTATGCTGAAAACCTGTCACCAGGAATGTAAGCCCATTTGTGCTCACATCTGATAAGGAGCTAAATTGGTTGTTTGAGACTCTGTACAACAGCGCTATTATCTTTGTTTGAAAATAGTGCATCAATCCCACTATTAACTAATCAAATTGCAACCCCCGTAAATTTTTTCACACAGCGTAGAAATTTGTTGCTGCGTTATTATTCGATGCTTCTCTTTTCCAAACTACCGCTGCTTTGCCATGAGTGATGAGCTCATCCCAAATCATCTGCCAGCGACTTCATTCCCAAGCGCCGTAGATTCAAGCGTCACTGGGGTTCCGTTATTAACGAGGCCTCCCCGATCGGAAAGAAAAGCACCAGCAGTGATTTACACAGACTTTGCTCGCAAAATGGTGCAGAGACAGCAGGGTGCCAAAGGTTATTTTTTTAAAAATTGATTAACAGAAAGAAAGCAAATGAAAAGCCAGCCGTAGCAGAAGAGAGAAAAGGAAAAGTAAAGGAGTAAAAAGTGGGGCGATTCTGTGGATGTACAAAAAAAACCCCAGCAAAAGTCATAATAGAGTCATAACGGCACAGAAGGAGGCCATTCGGCCCATCGAGTCCGTGCCGGCTCTCTCGAGCAATCCAGTCAGTCCCATTCCCCCGCTCTATCCCCGTAGCCCTGCAAGTTTATTTCCCTCAAGTGCCTATCCAGTCTCCCCTTGAAAACATTGAGTGTCTCCGCTTCCACCACTTCCGTCGGCAGCGAGTTCCAGGTCCTCACCACTCGCTGCGTAAAGGTTTTCCCTCACATCCACCCTGTATCTCTTGCCCAAAACCTTAAATCTGTGTCCCCTAGTCCTTGTACCATCAACTAGTGGGAACAGCCTTTCCCCGTCTAGCCTATCCAAACCCGTCATAATCTTGTACACCTCTATCAAATCACCCCTCAACCTCCTTTGCTCTAATGAAAACAAATCCAGCTTCTACAACCTGTCCTTGTAACAAAAGTGAAAAAGAAAGGAAAAAGAGAACGTTTTGTAATGGAAATAAGCTTTTTTCTCACTTTTGTAGAAGTGAGCATTGAAGACTGAGGCAGTCAGGGTTTTAGCTTTATTCTCCCTTACCTTATTTCATCCTTTGGCTCAGGCTTTGCCATGTTTGTAGAGACCCCACTCTAATATCTGTACAACCTTCATCCTGGCACAAGGTTCCCTTCAGTTCTCAAGTATCAACATGGACGATGGGCAAAGTGCTTGTAATTTCAAGTCAATACTGTCTGGTTTCAGCTCTTGGCTGATCTGGATGGGATGGCTGGAGTGTTGCAAGCTGTGTTTACTCATACTCTCCACTTTTGTCAGCCTGTGATCTGGACTTTTTAACCAAATTTGCTTGCTTGCGTTACCATGGGTTTCAATTACGATTGTTGCAAGTGACAGTCCTCGCCTGTCAAAGGTCAAGCAGAAAGTGCCCAGGGTCTGCTGAGATCACCAAAATGTGAGGACCAATTTGCTGGCTGATGTATAATTTCCAATGAGAACCTTTAGAAAGGAATGTGTCACTTTGATTTTGCTCTGTAAAAACTAGCAAGAAAATCAAATCTTCACTTTCAAAAACATCTCAATTCTGCAAACAATTCATTAACCCATCTTTCTGGTCTATGTAAGGTTTGAAAAAACATAGCACGGTCGCTTTGTGGTTTAGACTTCCCTCAATGCTCGATTCATACATCCCCCTTTATTTGATATCTTTGACTATCACAGTATTAATTAAATGAATCTACTGGTCACTCACCTGGACAGTTCTTTATCTTTAAGGTGTCAGCCGTGGCTCAGTGGGTAGCACACTCGCCTCAGAGTCAGAAGGTTGTGGGTTCAAATCCCACTCCAGGGACTTGAACACATAAATCTAGGCCGACACTCGAGTGCAGTGCTGAGGGAGTGCTGCACTGTCGGAGGTGCCGGCTTTTGGATGTGACGTTAAACCGAGGCCCCGTCTGCTCTCTCAGGTGGACGTAAAAGATCCCATGGCCACTATTTTGAAGAAGAGCAGGGGAGTTATCCCCAGTGTCCTAGGCCAATATTTATCTCTCAACCAACATCATTGAAACAGATTACCTGGTCATTATCACATTGCTGTTTGTGGGAGCTTGCTGTGCGCAAATTGGCTGCTGTGTTTCCTACATTACAACAGTGACTCCACTTCAAAAGTACTTCATTGGCTGTAAAGCGCTTTGAGACATCCGGTGGTCATGAAAGGCGCTATATAAATGCAAGTCTTTTTTATCTATCATAATCTATCTTAATATTGGGGCTTACAGAATTTGCTGACACAGACCGATGCATTGTAGAGCACTCCCCTGCCATTACCATTTACTTTACAACACCATTTCTGATCATTTGCCAGGGTCAGGTAAATAATATGTCCATGGAATAAGTACAACCTTGTTAAGAGAGCCCCTGATAGCTGTGTGGAGAAATACACTGACCAATGTGGTGCTCAACCAGATGGATAGAGGTGCGACCACGAATAAAGAGTTAGAGGAAGGGGAAACACATCAGAGGCAATTCCTGGATTTGGATGGGAGAGAAGGAAGAAAGGGACAGAACCATTGGCCAAAATATTTGGGGGAGGGGTGCACGTTCCTCCCCCCCCCCCCCCCCCTCCCCATTGGTTGCACTTATGCACGTAGGCAAAGGAGGTCCTTGGTTCGACCCCCAGTCTGTACAAAGTTATCTGGTCATAATGATAGCGACAATACAGTTTGCCTCAGCCAACATGGGCTGGGTAGTTGGGGGAAACTGCCAGAGTTCCAGCTCTTTATCTCAATTTCGGTATCTCGATTTTGTTGTTTGTAATGGATTTTAATGTACAAGGAAATGCGCTGGTCAGTTTTGTAATGGATTTTAATGTACAAGGAAATGCGCTGGTCAGTTTTCTTTCATTTCAGAAACCAAGCTGGGGAATAACAGTCGGAAATGATGAATGAATGAATGAAATCTGCAATTTCCCCTCACAGGTAGAACAAGTTATGTCCAATAAGCCGTACACATGGGGGCAGCACTCCACTTTGAGAGAGTACATCCTCTGCCACCAACGTAATACGCCCCATTAATAAAACTGCAGGGCAAATAAATGTATTATTGAGCTTATTAAGAGTTAATTTCTTGCATTATTTATGAGGGTTCACATCACACCGCACACTTGATTACATAACAGAATAAAATTAACTTCTCCAGGCAGATGCAGTCTGCAACATTCTGCAGTATTTATTTTATTCTAGATAATGGTGCTCTCTGTGTGACACACTGCTTACACAATATTAGTGCAGATTTCATCAAACCTTCAAACAATGCTGCATTCTAGTACAGAACAAAACATTATAGCCAATCCACTATTTATCTTTTATCACTCTCTACTTATTCAGCACATTGGTGCTGACCAATATCAAATCCATTTTCAGCGAAAGGAGTTAATTCCAATCCGTGCTTTTTCAATTCAGATTTTATCTTCAAAAGCAAACTTTTAATTATTTCATAGTAAGGGAAAAAAAAAAAGGGCCATTAGTTCATAGGCAGAATTGTGCCAAAAAAAGGCTGGCAAAACGTCCGGTTAAGCAACGCCTCGATTTCAAAATTCTCATCCTTGTTTTCAAATCCCTCCATGGCCTTGCCCCTCCCTATCTCTGTAATCTCTTCCAGCCCCCCCAGCCCCCCCGAGATATCTGCGCTCCTCCAATTCTGCCCTCTTGAGCATCCCTGATTATAATCGCTCAACCTTTGGTGGCCGTGCCTTCTGTTGCCTAGGCCCTAAGCTCTGGAATTCCCTCCCTAAACCTCTCCGCCTCTCTTTCCTCCTTTAAGACGTTCCTTAAAACCTACCTCTTTGACCAAGCTTTTGGTCACCTGCCCTAATTTCTTCTTATGTGGCTCGGTGTCAAATTTTTTGTCTTTTAATACTCCTGTGAAGCGCCTTGGGACGTTTTACTACGTTAAAGGCGCTATATAAATACAAATTGTTGTTGTCTCAAATAAAGGTGCCAGAAGTTCAAAGGCTTCAGTCCCCAGGGGTGGGAGTGGGGTCCTGCTCCTCATCGCTATCCAGGGACCCCTCCCGTAAAGTCTGCGTGTGTCGGGTTTGGGCTTGTCTGCGACCCACTCTGCCACCAAATGTCAAAACGTGTGATGGTTTATTTCTTTAAAAAAAAATAAAACAGTCGTATTCTGTGAAACAACTGTTTAAAAAGCTATCCCCGTGTTTTAGTTCATTTCACTTAAAGGGCGTCACTCACCTCTGTTCTTGAAGATTCAGCCTCGATTAGTCTAAAGTGCGAAGTGTAAATGCCAATTCTTTGTTTTCATGGGTGTTAAAAGGATGTGACTTTGTAAATTGGTCCTGGCAGAATCAGGCACGGTTTTCTTGAACTGCAGCATTACGTCACGTCAATAATAAATGTTATTTTGTGCCAAAAATAGCTGGCTAGTCTGCATGAAAGCAGCCAGGTGTCCTGTTCCACATGATTCGAGTGTACCACAGTGTTGTAGCTTCATTTTTTAATTAAAAAATTCAGAACATAAAGCGTTTAGCCTTGTTTTTTTTTATATAAAGTAAATTGTTGACTGTTTCATGCGATCGTCGTCTGGTTAAACAATCCCATGATGTGTTTGGAATGAAACCGCCGTGCTGGTTTGGCTCTGTTTGTTGGGGCTTGTTTAACGCATCACATCAAATGGGTGGGAGGTACATGTCGGTCTCCTCGTTGCACATTCTTCAATCTTGCAGAATTTAAGCTGCTCAGGCTAAAGGGCTCTGAGTGTTGGCTTATGTGTATTCCATGTAAACCTCACTGCCCAAGGGATAGAGCTCAAAACAGCATCTTGTTTTACCAGGGGCACGAGAAGATTAGACCGAGTACTTCTGTCTGTTTAATTCCAAGAGACTTCTAATTACTGGAGAAGGGCCGGTGAGAATTCTGATGGACTGTGTCCTCAATCATAACTATCCTGTGCTCCAGCGTTAGTGTAATTCACTACCTCTTGTAACTCTACCTGATTTGGTAAATGCATTTGATTGGTTATTTTAAGTCTGTCAAAATCTCTGGTTTGCGTAATGCTTCCACTTGCCCACATAGACTGATGATATAGTGGGAACTCTGCATCAAATGCACTCTGCCTTCTCTTAATAAAACCATAATTAGGCACTGGGTTGCCCCAGTGTCATCAAACAAAAAAAACCTAACAAATATGCCCCCTTTTTAAGAGGGGCAGAACTAATAGAGAACTAAACGGTAAAACAAAGGAAACTGATTAAATAAATATTAAACCTAGTGTCCAGTATGCCCTCCAGTCCCTGTGGTGCCCACCGGTCATGAAAGGCCTCAAGTGTCCCGGCAGACACCACCTGCTCCTTCTCCAGGACCACCCAGGTGTGGACAAGGCCACGGAAGAGAGGCAGGCAGCAGGCAGAGCGACCACCCCCACGGGCCGCGTCTAACCTGGACATGTGGATGACCACCTTGGCCAGGCCCAGGAGCAGACCCACGAGGATGTCCTCCGACTTGCCCGCACCACCCCCCCCACCCCACCCTTCCACACCGGCTGGCCAAAGATCAAGAGTGTGGGACTGAGGTGGAGCCAAATGTTGAGGGGCAGCCCCCTTCAAATAATGAAACAGGGGCTGTCCCTCAACTCGACAAGGGCTTCAGGCAACATCAATGAGAACGAAGCTCAAGTGGTTTCTAACCATCATCTGAAACCGGAAGATGAGATTATATCCTTGAAAGCACTCCTTTGGTATTGGTATTCTTCCAATACATGCTTATGATATAACCACTGCAAGTTTATCAAGTGATAATCTGCACTTGTTTACCAAGAAATAATACAAGTCATTGTACATATTAGAAATTTATGAGAAGCGGTATAGTTTAATATCATACAAATAGATTAGAAAGCAGGCAGACAACTTAGAAACCAGTTTATCTGTCAGTGAGATTCCTAGAAATTGTTGTATTCTTTAAGGTGCGGGTTGGTTTTCTCCACTGCTTCCCCCACCATCTAAATTAGACTTTTACATCCACATTATCCTCTTGGGAAGCAGGGACAGATACATTACCCACCATTAAGGGTTTACAACAACTCCTTGCATTTATAGAACGCCTTCGTCTGGTTAAACAATCCCATGATGTGTTTGGAATGAAACCGCCGTGCTGGTTTGGCTCTGTTTGTTGGGGCTTGTTTAACGCATCACATCAAATGGGTGGGAGGTACATGTCGGTCTCCTCGTTGCACATTCTTCAGTCTTGCAGAATTTAAGCTGCTCAGGCTAAAGGGCTCTGAGTGTTGGCTTATGTGTATTCCATGTAAACCTCACTGCCCAAGGGATAGAGCTCAAAACAGCATCTTGTTTTACCAGGGGCACGAGAAGATTAGACCGAGTACTTCTGTCTGTTTAATTCCAAGAGACTTCTAATTACTGGAGAAGGGCCGGTGAGAATTCTGATGGACTGTGTCCTCAATCATAACTATCCTGTGCTCCAGCGTTAGTGTAATTCACTACATCTTGTAACTCTACCTGATTTGGTAAATGCATTGTTTTAAGTCTGTCAAAATCTCTGGTTTGTGTAATGCTTCCACTTGCCCACATAGACTGATGATATAGTGGGAACTCTACATCAAATGCACTCTGCCCTTTCTTAATAAAACCATAACAACAACAACTTGTATTTATATAGCGCCTTTAACGTAGTAAAACGTCCCAAGGTGTTTCACAGCAGTATTTTAAGACAAAAAATTTGACACCGATCCACAAGGATAAATTAGGGCAGGTGACCAAAAGCTTGGTCAGAAGAGGTAGGTTTTGAGGAGAATCTTAAAGGAGGAAAGAGAGGTAGCGAGGCGGAGAGGTTTAGGAAGGGAATTCCAGAGCTTAGGGCCGAGGCAACAGAAGGCACGGCCACCAAAGTTTGAGCGATTATAATCAGGGATGCTCAAGAGGGCAGAATTAGAGGAGCGTAGATATCTCGGGTGGGGTTGTGGGGCTGAAGGTGATTACAGAGATAGGAAAGGGACGAGGCCATGGAGGGATTTGAAAACAAGGATGAGAATACTGAAATCGAGGCGCTGCTTAACCGGGAGCCAATGTAGGTCAGCGAGCACAGGGGTGATGGGCGAACGGGACTTGGTCCGAGTTAGGCACTAGTAGGTAAGTAGGCACTACATAAGTAGGCACTGGGTTGCCCCAGTGTCATCAAACAAAAAAAACCTAACAAATATGCCCCCTTTTTAAGAGGGACAGAACTAATAAGAGAACTAAACGGTAAAAGGAAACTGATTAAATAAATATTAAACCTAGTGTCCAGTATGCCCTCCAGTCCCTGTGGTGCCCACCGGTCATGAAGGCCTCAAGTGTCCCGGCAGACACCGCCTGCTCCTTCTCCAGGACCACCCAGGTGTGGACAAGGCCACGGAAGCGAGGCAGGCAGAGCGACCACCCCCACGGGCCGCGTCTAACCTGGACATGTGGATGACCACCTTGGCCAGGCCCAGGAGCAGACCCACAAGGAAGTCGTCCGACTTGCCCGCACCCCCCCCCCCACCCTTCCACACCGGCCGGCCAAAGATCAGAGCGTGGGATTGAAGTGGAGCCAAATGTTGAGAGGCAGCCCCCTTCAAATAATGAAACAGGGGCTGTCCCTCAACTCGACAAGGGCTTCAGGCAACATCAACAAGAATAAAGCTCAAGTGGTTTCTAACCATCATCTGAAACCGGAGATGAGATTATATCCTTGAAAGCACTCCTTTGTATTAGTATTCTTCCAATACATGCTTATGATATAACCACTGCAAGTTTATCAAGTTTATCAAGTGATAATCTGCACTTGTTTACCAAGAAATAATACAAGTCATTGTACATATTACTGTAGAAATTTATGAGAAGCGGTGTAGTTTAATATCATAAAATTGATTAGAAAGCAGGCAGACAACTTAGAAACCAGTTTATCTGTCAGTGAGATTCCTAGAAATTGTTGTATTCTTTAAGGTGCGGGTTGGTTTTCTCCACTGCTTCCCCCACCATCTAAATTAGACTTTTACATCCACATTATCCTCTTGGGAAGCAGGGACAGATACATTACCCACCATTAAGGGTTTACAACAACACCTTGCATTTATATAACGCCTTTAACATAGTAAAACATCCCAAGGCACTTCACAGGAGCGCTATGAAACTAAATTTGACACCGAGCCACATAAGGAGATATTAGGACAGATGACCAAAAGAGGTAGGTTTTAAGGAGCATCTTAAAGGAGGAGAGAGAGGCGGAGAGGTTTAGGGCAGGAATTCCAGAGCTTAGGGCCTAGGCAGCTGAAAGCACAGCCGTCAATGCTGGAGCGATGAAAATAGGGAATGTGCAAGAGGCCACAATTGGAGGAGTGCAGAAATCACAGAAGGTTGTAGGGCTGGAAGAGGTTAGAGAGATAGGTTACCTTCATTCTTCTTGTGTTTCTTGGCCAACAGTTATCTCCTTGGGTGTAATCAGCCTTTGATTCACATACTATTTGGTGCTGATAGTTAAGATTATATTAGTCAAACGTTAGGTTCTCAAATTTGTTTAACTATCCAATCTGGGCTTTTGTACTTCCTTTGCATTTTCAGTTGGAGACTGAATCAAGCTTTTGGAAACAAGTGGTCTGAGATGAGGGACAAAGATCAGTGCACAGGTAAAATGTAAAGTGGGGCAATGGTTGAGGTCCTGCAACTTTACATGAGGTGGGAATAAGAGATGACTCTCCATCTGCAACCTCGTGATGAGCTTTTTTGTGGGCAGATTCAGCACACGAAGTTCCACAGGACATGCTGGACAATGTGTGTGTGTGTGTGTAGAGGATTTAGAAAAAGGGAAGTTCTCCAGGTTCAAGGTCTGCTGAAGTTCGGGATCTGCAAAAATATGCGTAAAGTGCAGGGGTCTTTGGATGATATTGCTGCAACAGTAAAATCAGCGGGAAATGAGAACAACTGATTCATAAAAGGGGAAGCTGCACCATTCTCAGTTCACCGAAGGCCTCTAGTGGCAGAAATATGCGACTGGAGCGTTGCAGCTGTGGTGCCTATTACAGTTGATTATGTGTGTGTTGACTTTACAGCATCATTAAATGACATGACTTCCCCATTCAGCTGCAAAGAATGCACAAACTCATTCACCTGTTAATGGGGATCTGCTGCAGCAGGGGGAATATTACTAGGTTATTGCCGTGGACTTGCCCTCCTCGCCACCCACCCTACTTGGCAGTGGTGTGGCCAACCGTCCAGGATTGCCCGGGAGACTCCAGGAATTAAAGACTATTCTCCAGGGGGCACTGCTGCGAGCAACACCCGGGAGAAAAATGATTGGGGCATTAAAAATTACGGTTTAAAAATAAATCTTTGAACACTTTTGTTGACTATTTTTAAAAATATTGGACATGGGGGGGGGGGGGGGGGGGGAGAGAAAGGGCTGTTTGACAGACAGTCAAGAATCATCCAATTGGGTAACAAAGAGTCTGTTGGCTTTCCAATTGGTGTGGAAAGGCAGTGCATCATAAATATGGACATGTTGGGCGACCAATGGCAGGAGTGTGGGGGCGGGGCAGCTGGAGGCAAGAGGTCATGTGATGACACCTCCAGGACTATGTCCAATCAGAATTAGCAACACTAAGTAACAATGGCGCTTTAGTGAAAACTCTTGCAAAAGCTTTGAACATTTGCAGATGGGCAGCAGGCAGAGGTTCACAATGGTCTCAGTACAGCTTCCCTCCGTTTTCTTCGTCCCGCCCACGCCATCAGGGAACAAAGGGCTCCTTTAAACTTGCCCCCCGTCTTTGATGAGCCCGTTTCCTCATTGGTTCACACATGCAGTTTAGACATTAGAAACTGCTCCGGAAACCATGAAACGGAGGTCAGGAATATTAATTCAGCAGCACGGAGCTGGGCAGCACTGAGTGCAAATGAGCTTTAGGGGTGAAAGTGGAGAAATGATGGAGATGAAAGGGCCGCCAATGGTGGAGTGATTAAAATCGGGGACGCGCCAGAGGCCAGAATTGGAGGAGCGCAAAGATCTGGGAGGGTTGTAGGGCTGGTGGAGGTTACAGAGATAGGGAGGGGCGAGGCCATGGAGGGATTTGATATCAAGAGGTATTCCAGTAGCTTTTATTAATTCCCTCCCCCCCCCCCCCCCCCGCACAATTTTCTTCCCTCTTTCCTGAAGGATACAGGTCAATGTGTGTCTTCAGGCCACAATACCTCACCCAAGCGGCCAGTCTTTGTGTGTGAGCCTCATCAGCGAGTGTTGACAGGCTAATTGATTGTGGGAGGCAACATGGACAAGCCACACTTTGCTCTCACTGAATGCTCACATTAAAGACACAGGGACTAAGTAGCGATCAGAAACAGGAACCGTGACTGATTTATTTCCCTCTCCTGAGCCCAGGGTTGCTAAGGCGAATTACTGCGCTCTGGCTGCGATCAGTCAATTCAGTACAGGTCACAGGATGAACCCCAGGCCCTTCAATCATTTTTCTGCCATACCCAACATTGCAATAACCTTGTGCATCTCAAATAGGCCTCACTTCACACGGACATATTCAAGGCCGAGATCGATAGATTTTTGGACTCTAGGGGAATCAAGGAGATATGGGGATCGGGCGGGAAAGTGGAGTTGAGGTCGAAGGTCAGCCATGATCTTATTGAATGGCGGAGCAGGCTCGAGGTGCTGTCTGGCCAACTCCTGCTCCTAATTCTTCTGTTCTTACATTCATTCAATGTTCCCTGTGAGTTTGCTGTCAAAAATTAGTGCATAATTTGAAGGTCTTATGCGGCACGTCCTTTTTGATTAGAGCGCTCCAGAATGCTCCCAAACGTTTCCCACACAATGTCGCCCCCCCCCCCACCACATTTGTCACGCAACGAAAGACAGACTTGCATTTATATAGCGCCTTTCACGACCTCAGGATCTCCCAAAGCACTTTACAGCCAATGAAGTACTTTTGAAGTGTAGTCACTGTTGTAATGTACGAAACGAGGTGATGTCCATACTGCTTCATTCTAAGGCACCCAGTGGCCAGACAAGCAAAGCGAATTATGGGCGTAATGTGCCGATTAATCTCTGCTGCCAAGCAATTTAATCCCCTCACCCCCTCTAGGAGCCACTTTCCCCACTGAAGACATCAAATCAAGAGCATGAGCTAGAAAGGAAGGATTTTAAAGTTCATCACTGTTCCTTGAACATTTTAATTTTTTTTAAGAGATATACAAACGGCATAAGATGCTCTCTTTAGGAAATGTTTGTTTTGTGGTTTTCTAAAATGTCACGTACGTGGCCAGCTGGTCAGTGCTTCAGGTCGCTAGCCAGCACGTCTTGGATGGTGATAGCTGACAGAAATCACCGTGTTCCACATTCTGAGATCACACCAGAATGCTGCAGGGACATCAGCTGCACTTGTGCAGAGCGTGCATGCACGTGTGTGTGTGTGTGTGTGTGTGAGAGAGTGTGTGTGAAAGAGAGTGTGTGTGAGAGAGAGTGTGTGTGTGTGTGAGAGAGTGTGTGTGAAAGTGAGTCTTGTTGTTAGATGCGGTCGAGTGAGAGAGTGTGTGTGAAAGTGA